>CABHPH010136357.1:0-30129 GCA_902168325.1 Peromyscus nudipes | reverse complement strand
AGGATTGAGATCAACCTGGTGGACTCAGCCCAGGCAGGTCTAGTCCCCTCCTCCCAGGCTGAGCCAAGGGTCTCTACTAAGCCCCAGGTTTCAAACAGCCAATTCATGCACTGAGCACAGGACCCGGTCCAACTGCCTGGATGCCTCCCAAACAGATCAAGCCAATCAACTGTCTCACCCATTCAGAGGGCCTGATCTAGTTGGGGGCCCCTCAGCCATTGGTTCACAGTTCATGTGTTTCCGTTTGTTTGGTCACTTGTCCCTGTATTCCATCCATCCCTGGTCCCAACAACTCTAGCTCACATAAACCCTCCTCCTTCTCGCCAATTGGACTCCCGGAGCTCCACCCAGGGCCTGACTGTGGATATCTGCATCTAGTTCTCTCAGTCACTGGATGGGGCTTCTAGTACGACAATCAAGGTGTTTGGCCATCCTATCACCAGGGTAGGTCAGATCGGGCTACCTCTCGACTATTGCCAGCAGTCTATTGTGGGGGCATCTCCGTGGATCTCCGTGGGCCTCTCCAGCACTCTGCCTCTTCCCATTCTCATGCGGTCTTCATTTATCATGAACATTCCCTGTGTTTCCTCTCTGCACTTGATCCCGTTGGGATGGATGTTAGCATGCCTCCTTTTCCTTAAGGATTTATTTTTTTTCTTTGTACTGAGGATTGAACCAGGGCCTTCATTGCACATGCTAGGCAAATACTCCATTACTGAATTGTAGCATCGTTCTCTATTATTTTGTGTTGAGATAGGTAGCACTAAGTGGACTCAGTGGCTTTAAAAATGAGGTCCTTGATGTTGGAAGGGGAAAATGGTGGAAGGAGAAGGACATGTCCTATTACTCTTCTACTGCCATGATGAGAAGCCATGACCAAGGCAACTTATCAAAGGAGGCATTTCATTGAGGTCTTGCTTACAGTTTCCAAGGGTGAGTCCATGATCATCATGGTGGGAAGCAAGACAGCAGGAGCCATGGCACTGGAGCAGTAGCTGAGAGCTTAGATCTTACCTAAAAGTTGGAGGCAGTGGAGGGGGAAGAGGGAGATGGAGAGAGAGAAGGAGAGGGAGATGGAGAGAGAGGGGGAGAGGAGAAGAGAGGGACAGAGGGAGAAAGAGACAGAGAGAGACACATAGAGAGAACTGACTGGGCCAGGCATGAGCTTTTGAAATCTGAAAACTCACCCCCAGTGATGCACCCCCTCCAACAATGTCACATCTCCTAATCCTTCCCAAAACAGTTCTGCTAACTAGGGACCAAGAATTCAATTATGTGGGTCTATGGGGGCCATTCTCATGCAAACCACCAGAGGGAGGAACTGGAGAGGAAGAATTAAGTACAGATTTAATCAAAACACATTACAGGCATGTATAAAATTCTGAAACAAAAATAAAAAGAATTAAACACAGGTACTGAGTCTTGCTGTCTCCTACCTCCAGTGTAATGGGGGTTCTCTGTTGTACAGGAGTGTTGTAGACAGTGTTAAGTGTTCTGTATTCCTATGGTTGGGTCTTAGTTTTTAGTGGGCTGGTGTTGGATACTTCCCTTTTTCGATATCAAGCGTCGTGGGATTGGGCACACTCTTCTTCCTAGGTTAGTTAAGCTTTGATGGAACTCCTACTCCAAAGTTAGGCTTTGCTAAAATGATATCCTTAAGGAGAATAAAAAAAGCTATGCATATCTTGGACAAAGGAAGTTTTCTTCCTGGGAGGAAAACATAAGGATTTGTTTTAGCATCATGATGAGAATGTAGTAGAGTTCTTATAATAAAACTCATCCCAGTGAAACTTGGCCTACTATATGACTTTCTCTTATATTCAAAGCCACTGTGTTCTCTGTGACCGCAATGTTCTGCTGGAACTCAAGGAATGTTACTCATTCTCGAGTTGCTGTTTTTCTCAGCAACTTTCCTTCTCTTATTAAAATGATAGGTGCAACAACTCCTAACCTTTTTTTGATTATAAATGTAGTGACCACATGAATGACTTCCGAACAGTGCATGGCACAAAGATGAAAATATGTTTTTCATTCTTACTATTTCATTGAAAAAATGGTCTCTAATCATAATAATTTAATACAAGTATCACAATATTAATACAGTTCTCTGAGTGTGTTGCAAAGTATTTCTAAATGAAATTTCAGGATAATAGGAAGGATTTACTATGATCAGATGTCTGCATTTTGAGTTACAGATGGCTGTTATATGAGAACACGTTTGAGCTGTAAAGAGGACCAGTCACCTTTAATAGGAAGGAAGAGCAAGGAACATGAAAGACAAAGGTAGAAATTGGGATCAAGGTAGTGTAAGTTTGGGAATAGAAAAGATGATGAATCAGATAATAGCCTCTTTAGATATTTGACCCCATTCAGAATCGATATAACCAGCTCTGTCTTTTGTATTCAGGATGATACTTTCTGATGAGCATTGCTATTTGTGCCAGGAGATGCCATGAAACAGTTTATTCCAAGCAAGACTGCCCTTTGGTTCATAGCTGTCACTACAGTTTAAAGCAAAGTTGTCACAGACGTTTGGTCTGCCCAACCTCTTTGCTCAGACAGAGCCTCACCATCCTGATTACTGTGGGCTTGCTTGCTTTGTGTGCTGCTGAGTTTTTCAGTGGTTCATGATTGTCACAGCATTTGAAAAGCAATAGGAGAGAGAGCATTTCTTCTAATCTGCCCGCTGGTGGCCCCATCAGCTCACCATAGAGTGATTTTTTTATGGCCTAATTCCCCTGAATATTCTTTGCTTGGCATTACTTTTCACTGTTTTTCTTGCTACCAGGACTTCATGGTCAACAGCAATGGCTCACTTATTTAAAAAATTACTTTATTTATTATTATTGTGTGTGTTGGGGGAGGAGGGTAGCTAGGGTAGAGCTGAGTATCCTTCCACCTTACCGTGGGTTTTGGACATTGAACTTGGGTCAAAAGGCTTGTGTAGAAAACACTTTTTCCACTGAGACACCCTCTTCACCTTCTAATGCTAACTTTGGTAAGTGGTTCTATTTGAGTAATTTCATATTCATAAAATTGGAAAGATCAGACTTGCTGCACAGAGAAGGTTGGACCTTAACTATGTCATGAACATTGAATTTATTCTCGATCTAGACCTTGGTTCCAGGATGACTCTTCTTAGTCTAGATCATGTAAGTTAGTAGGGGAGGTTGTTTACGATAGCGATCCTCAAATATCATCTCTCTCAGAATGATTGGAACCTCGGGGAGAACAGCCTGGAAGGCTGTATGTTAAACACTAACTGTAACATTGCAGGTCAGAACATAGGTTTGAGGCAGTGACCTGCCCCCAACACACACACACACACCAACTACAAGTTGGTTATGCAACAGGACCCATCCTGGTGTGAGGTCGCCACACCCAGGAGAAATGCACTGCTCATATCTGTAGTGCTGTTCTCATGTCCCTACTTCTGCTACTACCACTGAAGAGGAAAGTGAAGCCTAGCATGGTGTCTGTATTAGCCAATGTTCTGTTGCTGTGAAGAGACACCATGGCCACAGCAACTCTTATAAAGAAAAACATTTAACTGGGGCTGGCTTACATTTCAGAGGTTTAGTCCATTATCATCATGGCAGCATGCAGGCAGACATGATGCTGGAGAGGTAGCTGAAAACTCTATATCTGGATCAGCAGGCAGCAGGAAGAGAGAAAGAGACACTGGGTCTGGCATGAGCATTTGAAACCCCAAAGCCCACTCCCAGTGACACACTTCCTTCAACAAGGCCACATCTACTGCAGTAAAGCCACACCTCCTAATAGTGCCACTCCCCAGTGACCAGGCATTCACATCTATGAGCCTTTGGGGGCCATTCCTATTCAAACTACCATAGTGTCTCATGCACTTGAGAGGCCAGGAAAGAGTACTGCCCCAAGTTCAAAGCTAGCCTGAGCTACATTGTAAGTCCCTGTCTCAAACCACAAAAGAATTCAAAAGAAGGGAGGAAAAAAGGGAAGATTAGAGAAAGAAAAAGAAGGAAGGAAAGATGGAAGGAAGGAAGGAAGGAAGGAAGGAAGGAAGGAAGGAAGGAAGGAAGGAAGGAAGGAAGAAAAGAAGCAAGGAAAGAAGGGAGATAGATGGAGACTTGATTTTTGTCTCTCCCTTTTTATTAATGGCATACCCTCTGATATTTGGCATTTACACTTAAGGATGGGATCAGTAAATTGTTTACCACTGATTTTTTTTAATTTCCCAAGAGCTATGAACAATTTTTGTAATTTTAAAAGGTTGGAAATGCAATCAGACGAATAACATTCCATCACATATGACAGTGAAATGAAACTCAAGTATCAGTTTTGCTAGATTCCAGCCACACTAGTTTCTATAATTCTTGTCTGTGACTACTTTTAGTCCATATCAGCATATATGAGTCATTACAGCAGAGATCTGATGACCCCAAAGCCTGGAGCACTCAGCCTGTGGACTTCACAAAGAAATGTTAAGAGCGGCTGATGTAAGGAAACTTTGGCAAGCGTTACTATCAATGTCTCCTGGTGTAGGAACCAAGTACGTCTCAGATCAGCAAGGTCTCCTCAGCTCAAGGGAATGGTGTGCCTTGGCTTCTTGAACAGTCTTCCTTCCTCCTCTCTGCCCATGGCCTGGAAAAAGGCTCCTACAGTCAACCCTGACTTTGACTCCATCCCCTCTTGCTGGAAAGTCTGAGTCTGAGCTTGGGCTACAGACTGCATGGTACCTCTGCCCTATCCCCCCAATTTCTGGGTAACTACTATGGTATGACAAATTTAGGAAACACTGACGAAGTTAATGTTTTTATTTCATAGATAAAATGATGGACTTGCTTGTGAAGAAGTTAAGGAATTTATTAAAGGAGAGACCAAATGCCAATCTTTTGCATGGACCTTATACCATGTGCCTGGAGGCTATTGCCAATGGACTGTATCTTTGTTGCCATACCAGTTGTGACAGTTTTCAGAAAGCAGGTTACACTCTAAATGTAAATAGATCCAGAGCTTACCTTGGTGGAGTTGAAAGTGTTTAAAGTGGAAGCCAGGAGACCCCTGAGGCTCCTGTTATTACTTTTCAGTGGCAGCTCTTTCAAAAGTGAAAGGGCCAGAAAGCTTGATGTGGGGAAGAATGAGGCATTAATAAAGAATGATCTCGAGGTACTCTGACACCAGAATGTGTAATCTTCCTCTCTAATTAGCATCAAAGCTTTCTCTATTTGCAGAAGAGGATACGTGACTAGACTTGGACTTCTAAAAAAGATGTTTGAACATCTGCTGACTGTCCTAACATGAGGTTCATTATTATCTACTACTGTTTTCTGCTGTCTGAATGGCTACTGTTATTAATTTTCCTCACAGAAAACCATGCTAATCCTGGATGTATATACCAACCTAAGGAATCCTAGTTACCATTTCTTGCTCTGGAAAGAACCAAAGCAGCTGTTACGAAGATCGGGGTCAGGTTGAGGGTGTAGTGTACTTAGTGTACTTACACAGTATATGTGAGGCCATGGGTTTGATCCTTATGGCATATATATACATATATATATATATATATATATATATATATATATAGTGTGTGTGTGTGTGTGTGTGTGTGTGTGTGAAAAAGTTTATGAGGAAAGAGTATAGGAAAAGAGGAGGGCATCATGGCAGCTGTTGAATGTATTGGTGACTTAGATTCACTAGATATAGGAATTTTGGAAGTAGGCAGTCATGGTAGATGCCCGTAGTCCCAACCAAGGGAGGTTGAAACAAAGGGTGCATGGGTGAGTGGAAGGGGATAGGGGTGGAAATAGAGGGTTGAAGAGCAGTCTTTGCTGATGACTAGAAAGAAATTCAGATTTTCAACTGACTTAAAGGTCATAAAGTTTATTCTAAAGCAATTTGGATTAAACATTACAGGTCAAACCTGGCTCCCTCAGTGAATTGCAAATAGCTAGCATGACTAACCATTTGATTATAGTCAAATATCCTTCAAGCATGACTAAGGACACACAGAGTGATAGACAGTAAAACAGTGACTTTAGTCTTTAAAATAGTAATTCTGTTGATGATCTGCAGTTGTTGCCTCAACAGTTGTGTGGGACAGTAGCCTGCCTTGTTTGTTACTTTACAACAGCAGAGTAGAACTGTTCTCCCGGGTGTTTGCTTGCATACACTTCAAAATTAAGTAAATGGCTAAGCTGTTAATAGCTAAATAGGGAAAAATGTACCCCACACCAGACCAAAATGAAAATAAACCATATTTTAATAATTGTTCATAAATCAAGAAAGATGAAGGTATGATTAATTTTCCATTTTGTTTATCTAAATTTTGCTTTGAAATGTCATTTACCTATGAATTGAAGAAGGGACTTTATCAATAATGTGAAGGCAAGACTTTATTTGGGTCACTGGTTCAAGTTGTGAGTTGTGACCCCTTTGGGGATCCCATATCAGATATCCTACATATCGGATATTTACATCACAATTCATAGCAGTAGCAAAATTACAGTTATGAAGTAGCAAAACAAAGTAATTTTATGGTTGGGGTCACCACAACATGGGGATCTGTATTAAAGGGTCACAGCATTTAGGAAGGATGAGAACCACTACCTAAAGTTGACTGTTGCATCCACTATGAAATGGAAGGTAACTGAAAGAATGTATTTTTTTTTTTTTTTTTTTTTTTTTTTTGGTTTTTCGAGACAGGGTTTCTCTGAGTAGCTTTGCACCTTTCCTGGAACTCACTTGGTAGCCCAGGCTGGCCTTGAACTCACAGAGATCCGCCTGGCTCTGCCTCCCGAGTGCTGGGATTAAAGACGTGTGCCACCACCACCCGGCTGAAAGAATGTATTTTTATATCTTAACTATATTCTCCAGTTTTTGGCATTATCTATTCAATACCAGAATTCTAATGTAAATGTAAAACACAAAAAGTTCAAGTTCCAAAAACTCAGTTTCCAAAGTCAAATATAATAATGAGAAATAGATAGTGCATATTCTTCTCTCTCAGGCCACTAACATATTGAAATTTAACAAGACCTTCTGAATTTTTCAGTTTCCCAGGGGCGTATTACTTTGATGTCTTTTCAATTAACTGTATACAGAACACCATGAAAAAATACTCTGGGATGCTGGTCTAATAAATCTCCTAATAATGTTTTCTCTCTCTTAAAATGGTTTATTCAGATTCCCACTTTCTGCAGCACATTATCAGGGACACTGGAAGACAAGAAAGTGATGTAGTTTTAGGCACCAGAATCTCTGGATACCCAGAGTTCATAGTGGGTATGTGCAGTGGATAGCACATTCATCCTAGCTCTCAACTCCATCTTTTCTTCTCATTCCTCCTCCTCCCCCTTCCTCTCCTCCTCTGCTTCTTTATTTTGTCTTTTGTTTTTTCACTTTTTTGAGACAGAGTTTCTCTGTGTAACCTTGGCTGTCCTGGAATTCGATCTATAAACCAGGCTGGCCTCAAACTCACAGACATCCGCCTGCCTCTGCCTCCCAAATGCTGGGATTAAAGACATGCACCACCACTTCCTGGCTTTTCTATTCCATATTAGTGGTGGTCAGAAACCACTTTTGAGTAGCCACAATTTTTATGAATAAAGATTTTTTGCATAATAAAAAGACTTGCCCGTTTTTTTCCTTTCACCTTATGTGAGTTCTGATGGTTCAACTCAGGTCTTCGGGTTTGCAGGGCAAGTAACTTTGCCTGTTTAATCATCCTACCAGCCCCATCTACTATTAATCTAAGATTTGTTTCTGTGTTCTTCTTAAATTTAGCATATGTTATCATAATTATTTGCAATAAATTTGGAACTCAGTCTTAGAACAAAAGTATATAATAAAAATTAAAATATTCCCTAATAAAATGTATTATACATAGGATTTTTGCATTTTTATTATTAATGTATATGATTTTTTTGATAAGGTTTTTTTCTGTAACCCTGGCTGACCTTAAACTTGTGATCCCCTTGTCCTTGTCTCCTAAGTGTTGGAATTACAGTGGTACAGCACTGTGCCTGGCCATATATGTCTTTTAAATACATCATAAACACATGGCTTCAAATGGCCCAGGTTTAGCTAGTCTGTGATGACGTAAACCAAAATTTATTTGACTGAAAGAATGTCTTCAGAGAGGATTCTGGAAGATGGCAGAACAGGAAACAGCATGAATCTTTCTCACCCCTGGGCAATTTTGCACAGGTAGAATCTATTGATTTAACTGCTTTGGTGCCCTGGAGTCTATTAAAAGCTTACAATATCCAGAGGAAGGCTTGGGTAGTAAACTGTGGTTAGCCTTGGACAATTCTGGGTGTTAGCACAGTATCAACCATCTACCTCTGACCCGTAGTCTCATGGCAAGCAGTTTCCCACATGTCCTTGGAGCCAGAGTTGGTGAAAAGCTTTCTTGATCTGCATAACAGGGTCTGTGTTCTGATGGCTGACCATGGAATCTTATAAAATACACAGAGCAATCTGCTGCATCTTGCTGTGACACTGATAGCCTTAGCTCATGGTCCTTATGCCTCTGCCTCTGTTTTGTGGATTACATGTGTGCAACACTATAACTACCAAAAAAAAAAAAAAAGAAAGAAAGAAAATTCGAGTATGTCCCATAATATAGATGCATCTTAAGGACGTTGGATAACAAAATAAACCAGCTGCAAAAAGATGCTTTGTAATGATTCCCTTTAGGAAGGTGCTCAGAGCAGTTGAAAACTTTGAAACAGAAGACAAGTGAGTGAGAGAGGCTGTTGGGAGGATGACTATTGAATGGATATAGATGTTCAGTGTTGCCATATGCTGTGTAATTAATACCACAGGATTATAGACTGAAAGGTGGCTACAGTCCTAAGTTTTGTGTCTTGTGTATTTTATAATAAAAAATTGGGAAAGGAATGGATATCTTCTAATGCTGATCTTTTAATATTTAAAGGAATTTTCTTTTGTAAAGAAAAATAAAGGATAAACATGGTAGGGTTCATTTTATGTCATTTTAAAATATTTGTTACTTGGGAAAATAAGTAGTGGTTCTTCCAAGTCCCAATGTTGTTTATATGGTTTTAAAATGTTGCTGAGTTGCCAGCCACCATAATAAATAACAATAATTGGGACTTACTACTCCTTCACTGTAGCAATGTTGAGTCTTAGGGATCAAGCTATTCCTTTTATCCAGCTGTCTATGTCTGGTCCTTTCCTAGCAACAGCTCAAGTCTATGTTGCAGCTGTGAGTCTCTTCTCTATATAGATAACTATTCCATTGTGGAAATGAACATTCAGTATTGGTCTCTCTGAGACATCTTTCTGAAGCAGAAATAACTGGCCTGGGCTTAACCTGCTATTACATTATCTTTTGTGACTTGACAACTGATGCATTACATACGGGTCAATTAAACATCTCTGAAAAAATAACCCCTAAAACAGGGACCTCAGGATGATAATAACTTGAACATTTAGAGATGGGAGGGACCGTGAAGAAGAGCCAGGTCTACCTTGTCATGCTACAAATGACTAAGCCAGAGAAATATATAAGGTTCCTGTGGCTAATGGAACTGTACTCAAGCAGATGTATTTCTACCATAAGATAAAGCAGAGATCCTCAAGGAAAAGAATGCCTGTCAGTTGTACTGCAACAGATTTCATCCAATAAAAAATACAAGGGTCTGGAAGGAATCAGTAAATATATTTTGAACATTTCTTCTATAATGTTGTCAACAATAATAAATAAATGCTTATAAGAAAATCATACTGAAAATAACAAAACTCACATTCATGAAATGTCCTTGTAGAATTTTTCTTATTTAAGAATGTATGAGAACACATCATATATATATTAATAATCCCCACAATATATTACGGAGTGCTGCCTTCAAAGTTCACAGTAAAAGAGAAAAAAATATCACCACTATACACAGTTGATACATTTGAAAGTTCAATTGTTATTCTTAGATTTTCTTTGAAGAAAGCTATTGTTGTTCCTGAGCAATGTAGAAGTTTAGACTGAATAGTTTTTAGGATAAGTTTTCTTTTGTTAATGTAGCATTATAATTCACATATTCTCATAAATATTTTCTTTTATTCCTCATTTCAGACATGTTTTCATTAAGCCAATTATGATGGCTCATGGCTACAATTCCAGAACTCAGGAATTCTGTGCAGGAGGATTGCTGTGAGTTCTGGGCTAGTCTGCACTATATAATAAGACCCTGCTTCAATAAGACAGTTCTCATTGAATTATTTGATATTCTTTCTCTTTCTTGTATTGGTTTAGTCCTGTTGTCATTTTTCTAATTGAGAATAAGGTCAATCTTTAATTAATGTATTTGTTTATTTTTATTTGTGTGCATGTGTGTAACACAGTGCACATATAAAAGTCAGAAGTCAGTTTGTGGGAATCTGTTTCCTTCCACCATGTAGGTCCTGAGGATCAAACTTTTGTTATTAGCCTTGGCAGCAAGTACCTTCATTTGCTAAGCCCAAGGAAAATCTTTAACTTGTCCAAGATAGAATCATTTCGATGATTCTTAAGACACAATGGCTCTGTATCAGTCTCGACCAAGGTAGTTTTAAAGGTCCTGAAGTATTGTACTATTTTGTAAAGCAATAGAACAGTAGTACTTGAGAAAATAGTCCAACAGGGACACTGAATGTCTTTAGTAATAGCACTCACTACCATTTATCATGTGCTCACCATGTGTCAGACATCACATACAGATAGTACACATGTGCTACAGCTCTGAAGGGAAAGGTATCCTGGCAGTTGGAAGCAAGGAATACCTTGCAAGTGTTATAGCTCTGAAGAGAAAGGTATACTGGCAGTTGGAAGCCAAGGAGTACCTACAGTTTGGAAGGGAAAGATGTCCTGGCAGTTGGAAGCCAAGGAATACCTAAAGCTCTGAAGGGAAAGATATCCCAACAGAAGTATTACAGTTCTGTTCCAGCAGGGGATAGTTTCTCCAGCAAAGTGTTACAGTCTTTGATCTGGGAAAGGGTTTCCCTAACACGAGTGTAACAACTTTGCACAAGCAGGGAATGGTTTCCCCAGTGAAGTTGTTACAGCTCTGCTTAGAAGAAGTGTTATAGCCCTGCTCAGCTACCCCAGAGCAAAAGTTGTCACATCTCTGCTCTGCTCTGTTGAAAGAAAGTCTTTACAACAAACCTCACTCAAGAGATTGAGCAGGAGAGTATAATCCAGGAGAGTGGCTGCCTCTGCCAGGATGGGAAAAGGGAAGGCCCAAACTGAACAGGTACAGGGCTTATATAGGTTTTCTTAGGGCAAAGTTTCCAGGGAGAAGATGTTCAGGGTAGGGATTGGTAGGATCTCAATTCCTAAGCTTGGGACAAGATCAGTGATTGGTTGGTTTTCATGTTCAGGGATTTGTTGGTTTTCATGATCAGGGATTGGTTGGTTTTTGTACTTAGGGATTGGTAGGATTTCAATTCCTGAGTTAGTTAGGGGCAGGGTGTGCTTCCTTGGCTCTGGTCTCAGGGCCAGGGTGTTCTTTCACTGGCCCCTTTTACCTCATACACATGTTGAATCTTTAGGTCCCTCTGTGAAGTGAGTTATGTTAAACCTGTTAACAGGTGAAGAAACTTGTTCAGGGATATCTATTTAAGAAGACGACATGTAGTAGAATTGGATGCTGATCTGTCATGTGGCTAACGCCAGGCTTTACTTTTGGCTGTCCTGTGTCTATGTGCATGCTTGAGGAAGCAGCTTCCTTGGGGACCAAGTGTGGAGTCTTACTTCACTTCACTTAAGATGGCCTATTTCTAGTAGAGACAATGACAGGGCATGTAGCCCAGCCAGGTTTGTTTGTCTGTTGGTTTGGTGATGGGATGGATGGTAGTGCCTCATTCTTGCTAAGCAAATGCTCAATCACTGAGCTGCTCAACAGAGGCAAATTTAAAGGTGCTGATGCCAGCTGCTTGTGAAAGGCTATTTTCCATCATTTGACAATGTATTTTCAATGAGAAGCTCTTGAGTGCCTTTATTGGCTGCTGCCAATGAACTACCAATAAACTCAGCAATGTTGTTTCCTTTGTGTTGGGAGAGGAAGTAAGGTCAAGGTTGTCTCAGAAGCGAAGAGAGAGATTCAAACAAACGAACAAACCATCTTATTGTTTTCATAATCAGTCCTCGAAGTGTTTTCAAGAACAGTTTAATATTCTTGTCATAAATTGTATCTGAGTTTATTTATTTATTTCTTCCTTTTAAAAATCTCTAGCCTAGACCAATAGTTACTACTACTCCAAGGCTTCGGAAGCAACCCAAGTATGTGGCAAGATGATAGTATTTTCAAAGCACAAATGTGAGGTCACATGCTGGGTAAGAAGGCACCTGCTGCTCACACTGATCTAGAGCTTCAGAGCTCACTAAAGTGTGAACCAGGGGCAGGTAACAAGGAGAGCAAATGCAGACAGGGGCAGAGTAGAGACTGGTTGAGTGAAGAGAGAGCCTGTTCCCAGCTTCAGTTGGGCTGTTGATCCTCTATTCTGGCCAGTTCTAGCCAACTAACTACCTTAGCCAACTACCTGCTGATTTTTTTTTTTTGTGAGTATGTGTGTTGCTGGGGTTTAAACTAGCTCACTGCATGCTGGACAAGTGCTCTACCCTTGAGGTAACCTCCGAGCCTCCAACTTGTTCTAATTTTTTCAATTGAAAAATAAACATTTTTATATGAAGTCCAGATTTTTTTTAATGTTAAATTAGAACCTCCTGATTCTCATTCTTAAATTCTAGCTAAGATTTGGCTCTGAAACTAATGTAGAGGGAAATAAATTCTCCATAACCTTTTTTTCTTTTTTAAGTAGATAGTAAGAGTTCTGGTGTTATAAGTTTGTTGCAGGGATTAGATGAAGTAATTCGAATCATCTGGTAGGAGCTTAATGACATCTAGTAGCTTTAACCTTAGTGAAGGGAATTCTTCACACTGTTGTCAGTGCGGATGGCAGTGAAGAGGGGGCTTGTCCAAACCCTAAACAGACAGTTATCCAGACAATGAAACAACGTTACCACAGCTAACTCTTAGGTAATATGTCATCTGTAAAAAAACAACAACAACAAAAAAAAACCAAAAAAAACCAAAAAAACCACTTTTTTTATTATAAAGTGCTGCAATATTTTGTTTTGAATGAGCACTGTTTTCATACACACACATCTTGTTAAAGAAACGAAAGAACTAGCTAGAAACAGTGTCCCAAGGTGCAGCGATAGAACCGCATAAAAATTGAAATCGAAAAGCTTCAGCAATATGATTCTGAAAGCAATCACCCAGGCCAGCAAATCAGAGCAGCAAATCAGATAAGAAAGGCAGAGTAATCACTAGAGAAGTGGGAACCGGACGGGTGGTTGTGTGTCTGCAGTTAAATGTGCATGCTTGTACTCAAACAAGCATGCACCCCCCTCCCCTTCAATTTTGTTTTTAGGTTATATTTTGGGTTGTTTCAGCCAAAGTTCAGTCTACATTAACAAACATTTTCAAGTTTTGCAGTCTGAAATTTCCCTTTGGAACATCCCTGTTCGCATTTTACCATTAAGCTTTTGAAATATACTGAGGATTGCCAATTACTCCGTTAGTTAGCATGAACTTAGTTGTGTTGCGGTAACAAACAACCACAACCAACAGCAGCTGGAGTTTATCCCTCATTCATCTTAGTGTTCAGTATAGGTTACTCCAGGCATCGGTGTATAGTGCTCTCTCAAGAACCAAGGTTGACATAAGCTCTCTCTGATACCTGCTTCCAAGATTGACATGGCAAGGTCAAAGCTTTGTGTATTTTCCCTCTTGTCTGTGATCTCAGTACTATGGAAAGACAAGGTTTCCCAGTTGGTGATCTGAAGTAAGACTCCACAGACTACCCCTTAACTTCAGCAGTGGACTGTGGACACACAGGTAGAACTCACAGCTTGGTAATAATATCTAAGCAATACCTTTTGTCACAGAGTAGATAAACAGAGTTAGGTTGTTCTTTTTATGTGGATTTAAATCCAGAATCATATGACATGGCTGCCAGTCAGTCGGATAGAGAAAAGACTAGACAGGGTTTTAAAAGGAATGCTGAGTTTGGGCATTGGGAGAATTCTTTCCCCATCTCCAGTCTGGGAACTGTGTGGTGCTGAATTGAGTCTTTCTTCACTGACTTCTCACCGAATGGCTTATCTGCATGGAGAGTGTTTAGCGCCCCCCCCCCATCTTTGCTCTGTTGGCTTCTTCATCTTAAATTTTAGGAAGACCTGCCCCTCCCCCCAGCTCTTGATGGGAAAGGACATGAGATTGTAAACCTTAGAACTGCTGAGTATTTGGTTAATTGAGATTTTCTTGATTTATATGTGGTTATTATGTCAAGGAAAAAATCAGTGCACACTGCAGATTTGCTAATTGTCACACAGCATTCTGGAGGAAACTGGTCGTAAAGCTTTAAATACTACTACTAAAAAACAAAAACAAACAAACAAACAAACAAAAATTGATTCTGTACACATTTACCAAACTCTGAGAATGGAATTCAGTGACTGGAGGCTTGAACTGAGGTAGATTCAAAGTAGATCACAGTGGTACTCTATTCTCACAGCCCAGATAAGCACTTTCCCCTATGTGGTCAGCCACAAGAATATGTTATAAGGAGTCCAGCTGTGTATTAAAGCTATACCTTGATCAGGCCAAGGGTCAGTCAAGTAGGAAGCCATCTAGCATGGACTATTTGGTGTTACACAGCTTAATATTCAGCTGTGCCTTGTTATGAATTTCTTGTGCTCACAATTCCCATAGAATGTGTGTGTGAACTTCCTGCTCAGGCCAGTACTTGAATAAGGTCATGTAGGCAAAGACAAGCTGGCTGGAGACACATAGCTTTGTTTCTTGTGCAAATGAAGCTCAGACCATCCGCTTTCCTTGAGGCCTAGTGGCTCTCCAGAGGAATTGACTGAGAACAAAAGAGGTTTTTAAGTATCAAGGTGGGAGGTAGGGTGGAGCAACATTCCTGAGGAGGCCAGGGGAAGAAGAGACAGGCGTTTCTGTAGAGGCAGACAGAATGGCATGACCAGGGAGAAGGGAAGAACACAGAGGTTTCATAGATGGTAAGGCAGAACTCTTATAGAGTTCATCAGAGCCTATATTTGACCTTTGATATTAGTATTTTTGATCACAAGAAAGAAAGAATAAAATTAGAATTACAGTTTTGTTTCTGTAAAGCAAAATATAATTGTTACAATGATAGCTTAAAGTGTGTGTGTGTGTGTGTGTGTGTGTGTAAACAGATGCTTAGACAGAATCAAAGGAATAGTAAAAAGAAAATTAACAATTTGAGCGAGATCTCCACGAGTAAAGTATGCAGTCTTCTTACCGAAGCGGATGACATTTGGATCAGAAGCAACTCATTCTGCCCAAGTCCTTACAAACTTTGGAGATGAAAGCTCTCATTCTGTGTTTGAGCTTTCTCTGGGGAGTTGGTAATCATCAGAAGGGGAAATGTGAGAGATTTCTGGAATGATTCCATAATGATTCACAGAAATTCAGAGAGAAGGAGTTATTGTGCTGTTCGATTAGCAGAAGTACCTTCTCTTAAAATGTAGCCTCTCAGACGAGAGTTAGAAAACACTTTAATTTTGAGAAAATTACAGAAACAAGGATGAGGTATTCTTAGCACTGGCTAAGTGATGAATATAATGCTCATAATGTCATTTCTAGATTTTTTCCAAGCCACTTGATAGGGCTTCCTTTACATGTCTAAAGTTCTTCTTTCGCTGTTGGCCCAGAGTTGTGTGTTTCCTATGATTACATTGTGTCTGTTCTCCAGGAGCAGCTAGGAGGAAAGGCATTAAATAACCTATGGAATAAATAGAAAATAAATTAACATGCATTCACTGACTCTTCCCTAGTGTTAGCTTGCTTTGAATTATTAGCTTGATTTAACATTTCCAGGGCTTTCTGCTGTTATGTGCTCTCAGAAGGAGCACATTGAAACATACCATGGTGTGTATGCCTTGGCACAGGAATAAGAAGTCAGTCCTTGCACAGGTGATTCTTTTTGCCTCAATCAGACTTCAGGCATCAAATCCAAGGATTGTACATGCCACCTGTGTTCAATGATTCTGTCAACTGTCTATTTACTTACTGGTTAATTTTATTATAGTTTGTCTAATTTACTAAAATTTATACTATGTTTTTATTTTTACACTGACTCAAGAAGAGACTTCTGGTCAGCTTGCTAGGGCTAGTCTCTCCCCGGGAATGTGTAAGTGCCTGATTTCCATTCACACTGTTTGCCAAAGTCCAATATTCATCTAGGGAAGTTCTCAAACTTGACTGTAAACGTGGCTAAGAGCAAGCGGAGAGACATTTGCACTCCTGAAGAGTACATTAATATCATTCCTGTTTTTTAAAATGGTTAGAAGCTACATTATAAATATTCTTTTCAAATACTGTGTGATTGTAAAACATACTATTATTCTCCTCTTTTCATTTTTATTTACCTCTCCAGTCACTGAGAAGCCACAGTAGCATGTGGTATCTTCCAAAGGTTACAAAGCTCCCAGGACACTCCCTACAGAGTGACCAGGCTCGCACCCTGTTCTACAACTTCCCTTCTAGTGACTGGGCAGTGTATTAAACCTTCTAAGGTGCAGTGTCTTCATCAAGAAAAGCAAGGCCAAATGCATCGATTTCAGAGGGTGCTTGAAAGCTTACAAGAGGATTAAGTGAACGTACTTTTGATAGTTTGATATTGTTGTTGTTGCTGAAGTGGATACTGACATGGAAAGTGAATTAGTTTGTAGCATGTGAGCATGAACAACCCTTTAAGTATAAAATCTTCTGACAAAGTGTTAGTGCTTAGTTTAGTTTTCGTTAGTCCATCTCATAAATCAGAATTGTTCTGGATCGTTCCAGCCATTCTCTTTGTTTTTCTGTAGTGGTGGGGAATGAAGCTGGGGTCTTGTACATGACACTATATGGAAGTACTCCACCATTGAACGATACCCTTAACCCATGTTATTTTTGTGTTTTCACTGTTACTCCCCTGTCAGCAATCGTTAATAGCTAGTATTGAACATTATTTGCTTATACTCTTTTAAAATGTAAAAGTATTTGTTATACCTCTCTCATGGTATTTATAGTAAAATAAGAAGTCTCGGAAAAGAAAAACAAACCTTAGTTCGTTGTCAGAGATGTGGAAAACACATTACATATAAGTAGAGTGAGAAGTGTTCTGCCCTCTTGTGATTGGTATAGCTTCATGTTCAGTTTTATTAATTTTACAACCATCCTTAATTTAAAAAATTCATAGTGTATTACAAGCTTGAATAAGTACAAATAAGAACAGCTTGGACTTAACAAATACTAAAATCTAGAGTGGGCTGATCCCAGCCCTGCCTTTCTTCTTGCTCAGTGAGTGCTGAAATGCCTGTCCTGAGAGAGATTCGTACATGCCCTTCATAGGCTTCAGCTTTCCTTTTCAACCTTCTGGTATATAGTTTCGGGGTTGGATGAAGATCCTTAAATACCCTCTGTGGTCATGAAAGAGCATTTTTACTTTACCAACAAGAGCAATTCACACAATAGATAAGTGTGTTATAGGGTTACCTAAATAAAGCAGGGAGATGTAAATTTCTGTTAAATCCAACATGGTTTGCTATGAGAATTTATATTGATGAATAAGCCAGTTTATAGTATCTTAGTTACTGAACAAAACTGAGATCATTTGTTAAAGATTTGGAAAAGTAAAAACACTCAGTGTTGTGCTTTATAAAGCATTCCCCAGCAGTCTCTGAGTTAAGGCTTTAGTTTCCAGGGTGACAGTCTTGGTTGCTGAAGGAATCTTTAGGAGATGGAGCCTAGGAGATTTTAAGATCACTGGGGACATGGCCTTGAAGGGAGTCCCTTCCTCATTCCCTTTTGCTCCCTGGCTGAGGAGATCAGAGGTTCTGCCCCATTATAAGCTCCCACCACCATGTGCTGTCTTGCCATAGGCTAAAGATAATGAAATAAATCAAGCCTGGACCAGAACCTCCAATGATGAGAGCCAAAACAAGCCTGTCTTCTTTAGAAGGCCATCTCAGATATTTACTCTAGTGATGGAAAGCTCCCTCATCCATCTAGATGATGAGAATCTTCCACATACATGATTTACTTCATTCTTCTAAGAATTAATGTGGTTTTCTACTTGCTTCATTTTAAGAAGTGGCCGATTCATCATTCCCTGTTGTCCTTTGCTCCGTTTTGTTTCTCATATTTTTTCTATGTTATCAGACAGGTATAACAAATCCTCTCAGTCTTTTCAGAATTTTAGTAAAAAAAAAAATAAAATAAAATAAACTTTGATTTTCTTTTCTTTCAAACAGTTTGAGCTAATTCATCTTGTATCTTCCAGGAAAACTCTTCTCTTGTTTTGGGGATCAGTTTTCTGATTATCATAGGGTAGCTTTAGGACAGTTACCATACACCCCTATCCCTACCCCAGTTCCATCCTTGCTGCACCTACAAAACTCTATCTCTACTGCATGAGATGATTGCATTTATATTATTTGAAAACATGGAATAGAGACTAGACCTCTGTTTACAGTTGCCAGCATGTGTACACATTAAGATATTTGTTAATGACTGTATTAGTGTTTTAACAAGAAAAAAAAGGGTCAGCCATGCCATTTAGTGTGGGCCAAGGATGTCTTCCACCAAAGCTACTGCAGTCCCAGGCAGGGACTTTGTAGAGAGGCTGGTTCACACAGACCCCGCCATGCACTCTGTTTCAGAGGGTGGGGATGACTTACTGCAACCTCAAGCACCATTTCTCTTCTGTTTTAATATTTTATCACTTCCCTCAAGATTCTTCTCTGCTCTCATTCTATTTTTCCACCCAAGCAACAAAACTAATAAGCTTTTTCTCCCCTAGAACAACTAATTCATCTTTTAGGTAGAAAATCCTCACCAGACAACAGCGTGCATTTTTTTTTAACAGCATATGATGAAGCTGACAAGTTAAAGATTTTGTTTTTGGGTTGCACATGTGGGAAAGAAAACCATAGGTAGTTGAAGAGGAGTATTTTCCCCATGCCTATCTCTTTTTGTGTACCTAAAAACCACACTATTTCATTGAGTTTCAAGCATCATCAACTAGAAAAAACATCATTTCAGAAACAGCACATTAAAAAAAAAACCCAACATCTTAGAACCGAGGACATTAATATTAATAGCATGTATGAGTGGTTAAATGATTTCTTTTTCTTTGTTCTATGTTTACCATCTTTCTTTTATAAATATAATATTTTTTAATGCAGAAGGTAAAAAAGAATAATTTTCTGAACATTTATTACAAATAAAAAAAAATCTCATTTGGCAGGCATGGCAGTGCATGCCTGTCGTCACACCCCTTGGGAGGCTGAGGCAGGAGAATCAGGTGTTTAAAGTCATCCTAGACAATAGCATAGACAAATAGCATCTAGTCTGAGCTACCTGAGACCTTGAGGAAAAGAACGGAGTGAGGGAAATGAGTGGGGAGGGAGGGAAGGAAAACGTGCTAATGAAGCTGAAACTTCGAGCACCCTCTTTGTGTGCAGTGTTCCAGCTGAGCCGCTGTGGTGAGCCCTGCGGTGAATCTAACATAAATATGTATTTTATTATGCTTCACCATACACGCTTATTTTATGAACAACTCTTAACTTGTTTGACACATCCTTTTCTATGATGGAAAACTTTATCCGTAAAAACTGAACAGTCTGGTGAAATTACATTTGCCCTGTATTCATTTTCGATCCCCAGAGAAACATCTGACCAACTTCATTCCATTCATCTTCTTTCTTCTAACGCTAAGCACCGAATTAAAGCAAATTTAAGGCATTTCATAATTTGTTTTTCGATAAATGCTTTTATATCTCAAAACAATGGAGTTTAATAATTATACTCATTATTACAACTATTTCACCTAAATCTGAACAATACCTTAATATTACTAAATATCAGGTAGTATGCCATAAGGAAATGGTGGAAGCCCTGAGGGAGTAAAATCTTAGCAAATGCGTATTTTGACCTGAGCAAGGCCTGTAGAGGACTGAGTCCAATTGATCATGGTAAATTGGCATAGGCATTATTTACACGGACCAGACTCAAGTGCAATGGCAAAGCTTTTCTCAGGAGTCTGACGATTCGTGTTTATGGATGATTGATCAGTGTGTGCAAAGACTGGCAACTGCAGATTCCTCTCCTGGGTGTTTGCAGCCTGAGACTGCTCACCTACAGAGATCTTGCCTACAGAGACCTCCTACTGAGACTAGCTAACCCTCCCACTGTGCTGTACCTAATAAACATTCTGAGGTTCCACATAACCCACACGAACACAATGGATTTGATCAGAATGTCTAGCCGCTCCACTTCCATCTATCATGTCTTTCTGATTTTTAAAAACTCTTTTCATTCCTCTCTTGAAAAAAAAAAAAAAATGTGAGCCTGTAGTCTTTCCAGGGTAGGATTCTTTCCCCCTCAGCTTCCAGCTGTTGGATCCAGGAGCTTCTTTCTGTTGGGTGTTGTAGATCTCACAGCTGCCCCATGTCACGTGGTTCTTTCTCTGTGTGTTGACATGGATAAGTAGTTCATGCTGCTGCGCATTCACCACTCCAGCACTTCAGGAACATGTGAGCAGACTACATGAGTTCTTCTCCTGGAGAGCTGCCCCGGCTCTTCTTGAAAGCCAGTCAGTGTTTCTATTTGTAGCTCATTAATTTTCACGGCCAATTTTTTCACACAGTTGTACTTCAGTGGGCCTGTTTCCTGGTTAGAGACATTCGTCTGTTCCCACTTCTCATTATTCAAAATAGTACTATTGCTAGCTTTGTGGTACACATAAGCCTCCAGTCTATTTAGCCACTTAGTACTGTTGCTGAGTCCTCAGAGAAGCATTTCGGGCTTTACTAGGCATTGCCTTACTCCCCTTTAATATGTATCTCCGGTGCTGCTTATCATCATTACACTTTTTGGGTTTTTTTTTCAGTTTCATAATGTATAGTTGCACCTCATTTTAGATGAAATTTTGTTTTCTGTGGTTATTAGTAATACCAACATCTTTTCATGTTTATTAGCCTTTTCATTTCTTGTTTCATAAACTTCTAGAATTGCTTGTCACTTAACTGCAGGGTTGCTTGCTTTATTTTTATTTTCCCCTAGGACTTCTTTTGATGATTTGAGCATGAGTCCTGTAATTGTTCTTTGAAGCGTTTGTAGCCATTTCTTTTCCTGTGTCTGTGCCTAAACATCTGACAAATAAGTAGAAAGGAAAGATGCATTCGGACTTAACGTTCGAGAGGGTTCACTGGGTAGCTCGTGGATGGGAAGGCATGATGGATGGAAGCATGGCTGTGGCAGAAGGAGCATGAGATGGCTCATGACATCTTTCCAGAGATCAGAAAGCAGACAATCAGGCAGCCCTCAAAGCCCATCTTCCAGCTTCTTGGGATTTTATTTTAACATCTATTCCATGTCCTGGACTTAGATTTGAGCTATTAGCTTTTCCATTTCTGATTGATAAATAAGTGTTTGTTTGTTGAGAGAGATTCTCACCACCTAGAAAATACTGGGCTAACTCTTGGGAAACTAAAAGAATGTTGTATAGACCTGTGCTACCACACCAGGCTGAATAATGAAGGTTTCAATTATAGAGTGTGCTGTTTGTATCTTTCTGTAAACTTGAGTTTTCTGCCAGAGTAATCCTGTTTGTCCTCGACATGTCTGTCCTGCCTAATCATTTACTTAGATAACCCACCAGCCCTTTGAATGAAGAATTCTGAGAAGTCTGTGGTCCAGTCCCTACAAAGTCTTCTGAGTTGCCGTGAAAGTAGCCAACAACTTAACACTTCCTCCTTTAGAGTCCAGACTTTGATGTAACCTGATCTAAGGGATCTTCTAAAATGAACAAAGAAAGCCCTGCCATTAACATGATCTCTATGACATGAATTCGACCATTGTTCAGCATGGTCAGGCTCTTAAATTTAGCAGCTAGGTATCTGGAACCAACCAGATATAACCTTTAGGGTGTGAGAGCATCATTCCCCAAGGCCACAATATTTGCATTTTTCTGCAAACATTTTTTGTCGTCTGGGTGAATAAGCTTCATTTGGTGTTCCCTGGCTAGGATCAAGTTCAGATATATTTGCAAAATGTGTTCTGTTCAATTGTCCTAGATAAAAAATGAGATTTAAACTTCTTATGCAAATAACTGAAGAAAGCATCCTGAAGATTCATTAAGTGTAATAAAGCTTGCTTTTGCCAAATTGTAACAGCATGTCCACATCTAGGCTTATTGCTGTTCATCATCCCATTTGCAAGTTTCAATACATGTCTTGTGATTTAGGTAGTCTAGGAGAGATTTTTAACAATATATTAGTGTGTGCAATGTACCCCTAGTAATTAAAACAAAGCCTTTGATTTAATAGTTTACTATCTATCATAACTTTGGCCTATCCAAACATTTATTTGGAAAAAAAAAACGATTATTTAAGGAGTCCTTTATGCAAAAGCACATATTTAATTCATTTCTTCCACTGACATCTGTTGAATGGACTTAGTATATTCCAAATTTCATGTAGGTTACTCAGGGCATAGTAATTAAATCAGTAATTATCATAGGCTCTTGGTCTTGAAGAATTCATGAATTTCAACAAGCACAACTGCCTGTGATTCCTTTGCTGTTTTGTAAATACTTATATGCAGATACACTAGCTTTAAAATAAGTAATATTTATTTGCTTCACAGAATCTGTCCCACTTTGTTTCCATTTTCATACAAGAGAATAGATAGTTCCAGGTTACATGGTTAGTTTTTGATGCATTGACATTCTTTGACTATAGCTAGATCCTGCATCTGCTTTTCTTGGGTTGTTGTAATTTGGCTGAATTCTTGATTATTTCTTTGGCCAAGCAGAAGCGAGGGCTTGAATTAGGGCAGTCTTGGGATAGTTTGTCTTTTCTGGGTGTGGAGACACATGTCTGTAAGCTCAGCATTAGGAAGCTAAGGCAGGAGGGTCCTGACTTTGAAGCTAGTTTGCACTATATATACTGAGAAACTGTCTAGCCTGTACTACAGAGAGAGAACCTGTCTAGCCTGCACTCTGTAATGAGAACCTGTCTCAAAAAAACAAATACAAAAACATAGAACATGAGATTTAAGTTGATGTTTAGTGTACTCACCTTAGAATTGCCTGAGGGATTTTAAGGAAAATTTCAAGATATCCCTTTGTTCTTTTACTGAGTTCAGTTGAGAGATTGGGAAATTCGGCAAGCTCTCCCTCTTTTTTTTTTTTTAACCATTTCCAAACTCTATGGAATTCTAGTTCACCTCTACTTTGAAGTCATTTCCTAGAAATGTCTTAGATCTCTGATGAGAGGCATTAGATTCTGGTGTTCTAGACTAGATTAAAAAAAATGCAACCAACTTTGTCAAATGACTTTTTCTCGAGCCTATTTTGACCCAAACCAAAGCTCCACTTATCGCTCAGTCTTTCACTTATAGTTCAGACATTTGTGAAACCAAAGCACTTAACTGTGAGGTGAGGCTCAGAGTAATTATTAGCTTCTCTTCTTGATTTGGTTATTTGGCTAAAAGACTTTTTATCTAAACATGGGATATATGATCACATGCACATACTTAAGCACTATAAGGATCTCTGAATACATTGTTTTACAACATCATGTACTTATATTGGAAATATTGTACAAGTGAGTGTAAGTTATGAAGAGAATGGCAGTTTGAGGTGCAGAAGGAAGAGCTGACAATGTGGAAAGATGATTAAGCTCCTAGAGTAGGTGTGAAACCACCCCTCACTGCAGGCGCTTAAGTTCTTGCTAGGAACTATGTTGACTCATGGTCAAACTGGATAATGAATTTGCTTAGAAGATTCCTAGAAAATTCTCATCTGTGGAAGTCTATGGGAGTTCTCACTTTTTCAAATATCATTATCTCTTATATTCATAAAACATACAATAGCCTTTGAAGATACTCATATGTTCCATGTCACATTTGTCTTTTCCATTTAATGCATAATTAAGCCATAAAATATCTCTTCTTAACAAATAGAAGGTGTGTCTCTTCCAAAGCAAATGATATTTGAGAAATGATGAGTCCTAAAGAGGATAAAGTACACAGTGAATAAAACACTTGACATGTTCTAAAACTTATTTTGTTTTCAATTATAAAGTATTAAATGAGTTGCTTTCTTGCGAGAGGAACAGTTGAAGAAGAATCTTATTAGAAAAAGGGCTCAGTGAAGTGGAAAGCCCAAAGGATGTAATTACACATAGGCTAGAGCTCCGAGGTCGAAGTTTCCTGCTGCCCAGAGATGCCCAGCCAGTGTGAATGTCATGAACTTAGATGGTTGCCTGCCAACCTCTCCTACACTTTGTAAGCTTAATGCTTCTTGGTAATGATCCACCAAAATGATAAAATTCATTTATCATGCTGTGGATATGGTTTGAATAGTTCACAAAAGCTCCTTGTTCCTTATAACACACACATTTGTTATAAATATGTCTTAGTTTATTAGTTTATTCCTCAAAGACCTCATGGCATTGTTCACACAATCATTTAAAAAACACACTGAGGTCCTTGTATTTAAAACAGGACATTTTAGATATCAGAGTAGCCAGACAGGAGACAAGGAGGAGAAGTAAGCACATGGTGTGCAAGCAGAAATGCCAGTAGGGATGAGTTGGGAGAAAATTCTATCTACTAATAGTCTAGATGAAACAAAACTCTGAGGCAGATGGCTAGAACAAGAATAAGTTAAAATAGCCAGTAGGTCCGATCCAGAACAACTGTTTCATAGTCTATGACCCATAAATAGTTTTACATTTGCTAATGCTTAAAAAAACAGTGAGAGAACTAGTCCTGCCCTACACCAGCTACAGCACACAGGAGAGTGGGCCCTACACCCTGCCAGGACAGCACACTAGAGCTGCCCCTGTTGTCTGGTGCTCAGGGCAGCCAGTCGTGAGGGCATGAGAGCAGAAGGGCTGACACCCCCTCCCCTTGTATGCCCCTTATGGCAATTGGGAGAGAGGGCCCTGCACCTTGCTTGGGCAAAACAGTAGAGCTGAGTGTGTGTGTATGAATGACCAGGATCTGAGGAAACAGTAGAGCTGAGTGTGTGTATATGAATGACCAGGATCTGAGGACCTGAGAGCAGGAGAACTGGCCCTGCTCCTTGCTGAAGGCTGCATTGGGTGAGCTAGCCTGGGCAGTGCTGGAGAGCTAGCCCAGGTAGTGATGACAAGGGAAAGCTGCAGGCTGACCAACCCAGCTACCACCCAGACCCAGAACCAGGGGTATGAGTTAGCCCACCCCAACATCCACGTCATCTATGAACTGTTGGAGCATGTGAGGGTACAAACCTACAGATCCAAAATAGCAGGATCTCCACGACACAGGACAACAGCAGGATATCCAAGAGGAGCCCTAGTGAGAGCCCATTATCAGGGGCATAGCAGAAACCAGAGGCCTGAGCCCAACTAATGACTCAGGGCAATGAACACTGGGAAATAAAGATGAATGGACTACAGGGTGAACTGTGTGACTCAATGGGCCACAATACAGCTGCCAGGACAAGATTTTTTCTCTCTCTCTTTTGTTTGTTTTGTTTTATTTTTTCATTTTGTTTGGTTTTTTGTTTTCCTTTTAAATTTGCTTTTGTTTTGGGAGAGGAGGTTGCAAGGGCAGAGGGCAGATGTGAGGGGACGGGAAGATAAGTGGGATTGGAATGCATGATGTGAAATCCACAAATAATCAATGGAAGTTACAAAGAGCAAAAGAAGACTATTTCATAGCATATTGAATTCAGGTTTTGGTGTTTTTATTGGAACATACTCACCTGTATTTAATTTTCTAGGATTCTTCCCAACTCTCAGCAGAGATGGAATATTTATACCAGACAGTGTTTGGCCTTTCGTGTTCTTTTATATAAAAAAAATTTGTCAGCCTTTTACCAGAGGATCTTGCAAAAGTCAAAATTATCATCAGTAGTGAGTATGTTTCCTTGATTAGATTGGTAGTCATCCAAGCAATGCTTGTTCAAAGTCTGTGTCTTGGTTTGTGAACCTGATTTACTACGTTAGAATGTTGGAGCTGTCATGGGCTCTTTGGGGTAACCAGAATTCAGCCATGTGTAGAAGAGTAGGAGAGGTACCTAGCATTGGTTTGTCTTGATGACTCAGTTAGGTCGTGCATTTAGATGTTAACTGTGTTAGCCTTGCGCCTAGCACAGAGCACATACTGAAGAATCACCTTCATCATTATTATAAATAGCAGTAGCAGTTTTACTGGAGGTCCAGATCAACTGGGACATCAGGGTACAGAAAGATCATTCAGAAAGAGCAGACCTGAATATGCACTCAGTGCTCATCACTTACACCTGGCTACCTGAATCCCACTTCATCTTCTTGTGCCTCCTTTCTGTCCTAGTCAGCTCTCCATTCCCTTGACAATAGGGAGTTAATGAGATCAGAAGCAGGGAGGGGGTATTTTTGCTCATGATTTCAGAGGTTTTAATCACATTACCCCATTGCTTTGGATTTAGGGCCCTATTGCATCATGGCAAAAGTGTGATAGAGAAGGGTCTATTTACCTCCTCATGTCTAGGAAGCAAAGAGACAGATGGGAAGGGACCAGTGCCTTAATATCCCATTGGAAGGCATGCTCCAGTGCCTTTAAATTCCTCCCACTGATGCCGTCTCTGAGAGTTTCCACCACCTTCCAATAAGGGCACAGGTGGGGAACTAAGCCTTCAATCTTTGTATCCTTGGGGAATACTATCCAACCATACCAGCCCACAAATCAGTAATGAAAATAATGGTGCATCTCACTAGTGCTCATGTTAGCTCTTCCACCCAGTGTCTAGAACAAAGCCTGCCCCCTTCTGACTGGTACATGTTTATTATGCCCAAGGGGATCTGACTCATCCTGATGCAGAGGAATCTTTTCTACTTCAGTTTTCACTTTCCCTTTAATAATGTCTCCTTTGCTCACAGGCATGCATTTGTGCATTTCTTTAGCATTTCCTGACTATTTAAGTTGAAATTTGTTTTCAATTAGGAGTTCATTTTCTCCTGCTGCTTACTTCACCACTGGAGTCAAGGTCCAGCTGGCGAGATCAGAAACGATTGCCACAGGAAAGCCTATGATGCTACCAGCAGTGGCTTATGGGTTGGCGTGTTGCATTTAACACGCTGTGGGAGATTTACAAGGAGAACAATATATAAAACACATTCCTCTCATCACCACTCCCTAAATTACACATATTTTCACACTGCATTTGCCTGGCAAAAATTTAAGTGCAGAGGTAGAGATAGCATCTATAATCCTTTTTCAGTGTGAGACACAAAACCCTCTCTTGCCCCTCACCCCCATCCCATGTATTCAGTTTCCAGTAGCTGCCAACTCATAATGGAGAGGACTGGTCAACAGAAAACCTTTCTCAACAAATTCTTATTTTTTTCCTGCTCCCTCCTACTCCTTCAAGCCCTTCTTCAGCCAAGGGCCAGAAACCAGTGGCAACTGTGGCTTAATGAGAAGGAACTGTTGCAAATTAGTCTGGAAAGTACAAGCTATGCTCCTTATACCCATGATCAGCCCCAAGCTAGGCATAGAATAAGTGCTCAAGAGTACCTGAATATTCTCCATGTTAATACCATAACTCATGTTTACTTCTAAATTGAAGTCAATAGAATCATAGATGGTAAAGCTCTTTTCTGTGAACATGGGCCATAATGGGGTTCAAATTCCATGACCTCTGAGTCACTTTCTCTAGTTGGCAGTTAGCAAGAGTACTCTATGGTGTGATCAACAGTTAAATCTGTGGCTTTGTTGTAAGGAAAAGTGCCCCTGGCTTTGCTTCTGGTATGGAATCAAGCTGTGCAAATTATTCATCATGTCTGATATATCCATTGTTTAGGACCGGAATGAGGAAATTGGTTCTATCTTCTGTTACTAACAATTTACTAATAAGTTATTATCAGAGCACTTCAGAGTCCTATCAGGAAGTCTGTGCATTTATTTGAAGCTGGTTTGAATCATAAGTACATACATGTGATCACCATAAAGCAATCAGAATATGGCAGATTTGCTAAAAAGCCATGAAAATCAAGACACTCTCCAACTTGTTCTAAAACATTGAAAAATTACAACTACACAATACTCCACAGAATGTGATGGGCTTGCTTAACTGGGCTGCTGGCATAAAATGGCCAGAGGTTTTTACCTGTCATGTAATGAGCCAGAAGCAGAGCAGAGGGGGGTCTTTGCTTCTATGTCTTTGCCTGGCAATGGAACATGTTGTTTCTAGACCAACACTGATAGGGAAAAATTCTCACTGGATTTACTAAATTAAAGGGAAAATGGAAATGTCTTGAAACATGAATGTTTATAATAAAGACTTTTGATGCATTTTACAGCACAGTAGCTGTTAGATTCATTTTGCTAACCACACTTACAATGCTTTGTTGTCTTCCTTGTACTCAGGAGAAGGCTCAACTAACAGATGACGCTTGAGCTTAAGGAAGGTCTCTGAACACAGACACATGTTTTCTTAGAACTCGATTTCATGGATCATATATATGCATGTTGGTAATAACTGTTTAGAACCACAAGGATTTAGCAAATGAAATAAGCAACCAAAGAATTTTACTTTTATATCACTGATCATAACAGTCTTTATTGCTTGTCCCCCACACCCCCAAATCTGGAGACAGAACTATTCAAACTCCTAAAAAATAAAGAGAACAGTATAACACACACAGTCTACTGCATATACCTATCACTCAGCTGAAATAATTTTCAGCATGTTGTTTTGCCATTTACCCTTTCTGCCTTTTAATAATTCTTTTCTCTAGAGATATTTTAAGCAAAACCCATGACATCATTTTTCTGGCTGACTGTTGCTTGTTGCAACTATGACTTTTTCATTTATTTTTAAAATATAACTTCGTGGTTATTGTTTAAGATTGCTTTTTTTGGCCCATGAAATAAAATCTGTTGGAGTAGTCTTTGAAAAGCAATAAGCAGGTGTCTATCAGGGACCTAGTCTGAGCTCACTAAAAGGAAGTTGTATCAGTTGGTCACCCAAGTTAGTGGAACAGAATCTTGTGGACTGTCTCACTCACTAATATCTGACAGCCCTATGAGATCCAAGTATTCTAGTTGCAGGTGCACACCATCACAGCTCTGTTTTGACAACACGAGTCCACCATTTCATGGGCCAGCATATGACACTGAAATCCAAAATCAAGCAAGTATTTCTCATTTGTGCCATATTTTGAGTAGTGTGCCTCTATTTGAAAGATGGATACTTTTAAAACTCAGTTTTTTACAACATGCATCCCTTAACTGTTTTTCAAGCTTCAGCATATTAAGTAGCACACAAATGAAAATCTTATATGCAAGTTGTTATTTGACTTTGCTATTACGAGGAATAGCTTTTTAAGGATGTTGAATCCTTCTAGGTTTAAAAAACATCTCTTTATTTCTGGAAATCATTAGTCCAAAGCTGTTTGTTGCTCATTATGCACAGTCCGTTGATGACAACTCGTTCATGCTGGTTGAGAAGATGGGGATGATCAGTGTGACATGAATTTGTTGGGGTTCATATATAATTTCTCCCAGCATGTTAATGGTTTGAATTGATAGATAGTTTTATCTTTCTGACACTTCAAGAGACAATGTTAGAAATGTCTTTCTTTCATGTAGGAAGAGCTTGAGTGGACTGCAAGGTTACCTTTCTTGTCTTTTTACTATGCCCAGCTTCTAGGAAAGCCATGGGTACAGATACAGAGGATCAAAAGGCATTTGTCTTGTGTTTATGTGGAAAAGATTATGAAGAAACCACTATTTAGATCATGTGTTTGATTTTGATGAAACTGTACTCAAAGTTGAAGGCTGTTCTTTGAGCACCACATCTTGGATGACTGTACATTCCTGGTATATGGGGCTCCCTTGACAAACTGCAGAGGCTTCTTGGTGCAAATGTAAAGATTTTTTTTTTTTTTCCGAGACAGGGTTTCTCTGTGTAGCTTTGCGCCTTTCCTGGAACTCACTTTGGAGACCAGGCTGGCCTCGAACTTACAGAGATCCACCAGCCTCTGCCTCCCGAGTGCTGGGATTAAAGGCGTGCGCCACCACC
>CABHPH010136356.1:37705-66839 GCA_902168325.1 Peromyscus nudipes | reverse complement strand
AAAAAAAAAAAAAAAAAAAAAAAAAAAAAAAAAAAAAAAGAAACAGGGCCTTTCCACATAGCCCTGATTATGCTAGAGCTTGCTATGTAGACCAGGCTGGCCTAGAACTCAAGAGCTGTACTTCTTCCTTTGGGCCTGGGGTACTGGGATTAAAGACATGTGCCACCACACCTGGCTTTGATTGATCTTTTTTTTTTTTTTGTTTGTTTGTTTGTTTGTTTTTTTGAGACAGGGTTTCTCTGTATAGCTTTTGATTGATCTTTCGACAGCATATACATAGGTCAAACTATACTGTACCCCATAGATAACACCCCCCCCCCCCCCCCCCGTCAGGTAAAGCTTGTTTGTGTATGTGATGGGAGGAATCAAACCCAAACCTAAGGCCTTGTACATGCTGGACAAGCATTCTGCCGTTGAGCTATACCCTGAACCCTCTTCATAAAGAATATTCTACATAATGAATGCAAGAACAATAGACTATTACCATTAATAAGTTAGGCATTTAATAGTGGCAAAGAAAGATAGCATTGGACACTATTTGCTGTTATAGGGCTAAATAATTACATTGGTGAAGTAGGCTTTCAAAGTGTGTAGCTCAGTGATAGAATGCTTGCCTAGCATGTGCAAGGCCCTGGATTCTGATTCTTAGCGCACACACACACAGAGCTTGGTACTGGGTGGGGGGAGCACAGGTAGGTTTTGTGTGCTTCTAGTTTTAATAGTTTTCAAGAGACTGGCTAGATGGCTAAGGGATTTAAGAGCATTGGCTGATGTTCCAGAGGACCCAGGCTCGATTCCCAGTACCCACATGGTAGTTTACAACTACTAGTAACTCCAGTTCCAGGGGATCTGAGGCTCTCTTCTGGCTTCCGAAGGTACCAAGTACACATGCAAGTGCACAGATACATGCAGACAAAACACCCATACACATTAAAAAAAAGTTGAGCTGGGCATAGCGCACGCCTTTAATCCAGCACTCGGGAGGCAGAGGTGGGTGGATCACTATGAGTTTGAGTCTACCCTGATCTACATAGTGAGTTCCAGGATAACCAGAGCTACATAGTGAGAATCTATCTCTAAAGCACAAAAACAAAAAACCCAACCAAAAAAAGTTTCTAGGAAATGTGTAGAGCAGGTAAACATGTTAAAAGATACCAGAGGGATTTATTTCATCGGCAGAAATGTCGACTATGACCTTGTCTAACACTGACCTGAGTTTTCTTTCCAACAAGGTGAAGGGGTAAAAGTAGAGGTTTAAAGGAAATCTGGATGACTAAAAGAGATAGGCAGTTCTTTTAGTGCAGTGTCCGCTGCTCTTTTTACATTATACTAAATAAGCTGCTTTTCTTTTTACAAAAAGATTTATTTGGTGATGTAACATGTGTGCAGATACTCATGGAGGCTAGAAGAGGGTGTGGGATCCCCTGGCTGGAGTTAATAGCTCTTGTGTGCCACCTGACATGGCTCATGGGAATCAAACTCAGTTTCTGAACGACCAGCAGGCACTCTTAACCGCTGAGTCATCTCCCTGTGTTCTTTTGTAAGAAATTAAATATTCAGGTGCCACATGACCTTAGTCCCAGCATTCAGAAGGCAGAGGCAGTCATCTGTAAGTTCAGGTCTGTGTATAGACCTGTCTGGTTTATATAGTGAGTTCCAGGACAGTGAGGACCCTGTCTCAAAAACAATGAAAAACAATAACAACAACAACAAAAACCCTACATAAATAAACAAACAAAAACCAAATGACTTAAAGCTTGTTGAGAAATTGTGTGGGTCCTATTTGGATACCCACTGAAGTTAATCAGAAATGGGGCCACTGAATGGATATTTGGTGTTAAAATTATCTTTATTCTTGGAAGATTTTTAATTATTTTGTTTGTTTTCTTTGTGGAGCCTTGGCTATACTAAAACTAGTTAGATCCACCTGCCTCTGGCTCCGGAGTGCTGGGATTAAAGGATTGCACCACCACTGCTTGGCTTTAATTTTAATTCTGTGTATGTGTGTGGTTGTGTGTATGTGTATATGTGCAGGTGCCACTGGAGGTCAGAAAAAGTGTTGGATCTCTCTGTAGCTGAAGTTATGGTGGTTGCGAGTCTCCTGATGCAGATTTGAGAATTGAACTCAGGTCTTCAGCAAGACCAATTTGAGCTCTTAATTACTGAGCTTTTCCCCTCCCCACCCCCTTGACTATATCACCATCTAACTTTTTCTGGCCTGGAACTCACTCTGTAGAACAGGCTGGCCTCAAACTCACAGAGATCTACCTGCCTCTGCCTCCCCAGTGCTGGGATTAAGGGCGTGTGCCGCCATGTCCAGTTCATTTTTTTCCCCCCTGGAGACAGGGTTTCTCTGTGTAGTTTTGGTTCCTATCCTGGATCTCGCTCTGTAGACCAGGCTGGCCTCGAACTCACAGAGATCCACCTGGCTCTGCCTCCGAGTGCTGGGATTAAAGGTGTGCGCCACCACCGCCCGGCACCCAGTTCATTTTTAAGATATGATAATGATAGTGTGGTTATGTTGGAGTGAAAAAACACTCTTGTCTCCTCCCTAGAATCCATAATTTTAAATGGGATGAAATGTTTGAGATTTGCTTCAAAATTATCTAGAGAAACGGGGAGTAGATTAGAATACATATTAAATAAAAGCATAATTTATGGTTATTAAGGATGATGAGCCAAGACATGCCTTTGTCTTCCCTGTTTTTGTGTATTTTGGAAACTTTCTATAAAACATTTTTCAGAGGACCAGGTGTGGTTTCTGCCTATAAAGCTCAGCACTTGGGAGGCTGAAGTAGGAGGATTGCTGTGAGTTCTGCGCCACACTGGGCTACATAGGGAATTCCAGGATAGCAGCAGAGTTAGATCTTCTCTCAAAGTAAAGTTAAAGTTTTCAGGATAGCTATCTATGACTGTAGATAACCTAAGCTGAGTGTGTCACCTCGTTATCTGATAGAGACTTGTTATCTATGTATAGAAGAAGCCTTTCTAGGAATCTTTAAAATACTTGAAATTATTTATTACCTTTATCTTTTCAGTGTTTTGGTTAAATTTATATTTACTATTCTAGAAAGGATACTTTTCTAGGGCCTTCCGTATACTAGGCTAGCATTCTACCACTGAGCTACTCCCCTGCACCAGAATATCATTTGTTTATTCAAAGAAAGTGTCTCATATAGCCCCAGGCTGCCTTCAAACTCATTGTGTAGTTGAGGATGACCTGAGCTCTGCATCTGCCTACCTCCACCTCCCAACTGCTTGGATTATACTAGGCTTGTGCCATGCCTGGCTTAATGTTACAGCTCTAATTACACATTGTACTAAGGACTTGCTAGGTTGTGTTTATGTAACAGAGGTGTATACCTAAGAGCTCACTGCTTGTTTCTGCCACTGTCTTTTAGAAGCATTAAACTGACTGAATAAAATAAGGCCAATCATTATAAATATTCTGCTTGTATGGTGGTTCATGCCTTTAATCCCAGCACTTGGGAGGCAGAGGCAGGTGGATTTCTGAGTTCGAGGCCCGCCTGGCCAGAGCTACATGGTGAAACCCTTTCTCAGAGAACAGATAAAAGGAAAAGAAGTACTCTGCTCAGTTAAATCGGATCCATTGTGTTCATGAGGTTGTTTTTTTTTTTCCTTTCTTGTGACGCAGGGAATGGAAGCTAGATATGAGTATGCTAAGCAAGTGCTTTGCCCCTGGGCTACACACCCAGCTCCTCTCTCCAGTTATTTTAATATGAATGAGCTTATAGATGAGAGAGAACTAAATAAGAAATGTTTTTAAAAACAATGAGATTTAGTCTAGAAAATGTGATTGGATATCTAAACTGACTTCAGAATAAAAGCTGAATGAGAAGTTAATCTGATAAAATCCTATCTTTTTCTAAGTAACTGTCTTGTAATTTTTAGGCTGTCACCCTTGACCCAAATTTTCTGGATGCTTATATCAATTTAGGAAATGTCTTGAAAGAGGCACGCATTTTTGACAGGTGAGAATGTTCTGTTTGATCAATTTTCTTGTCTTGCAGAGTGTGGACTAAAATGTGACAACAGCTTTTTTCTTGAAGTACATTTTTTCTAGAGTGTGGTTTTTCCCTCCTCATGTGTGCTTTGTTACATTTACTTATAGATGTTGTTGGCTGACTTTTCCTTGTTGGTTTTCCTGAATGCTTTTATCCTTCCACTTAGTTCAGTTGAAATTTCCTTTGTTGTAAAACTGTTAGAAAATATTAACCTTTTGGACTAAATTTGTTCTTTTGATCTGATTCAGAAAGCTAAGTAAAACTTGACTTTTTTGGTATGTAAAATGAACAGAAAATTTCTTAAAAAAAAAAGAACAACAAAAACTTGACTTTTAACTTTTTTTGTTTAAGAAACTGCTCTTCTAATCGTGTGTGTGTGTGTGTGTGTGTGTGTGTGTGTGTGTGTGTGTGTGTTTGTGAGATGAGCTGTATGCACACATGTGTGCAGGTAGACCGCACATGGGAGTCCAGAAGAGGACATTGGGTGTCCTTCTCAATCCTTTCCCTCTTCCACCTTATGCTGTTGAGGCAGTCTCTCACATTTTTGGCTAGGTTTGCAGTCAGTCAGTCTCAGGGACCCTCCTGTCACAGCCCCTCCTCCTGGTACTGAGGCTCCATGGATGTACATGGCCATGCCTAACTTGTTAGATGGGTGCAGGGAGCCAAACTCAGGTCCTCATAATTATACTCCAAGCACTTTAACCACTGAGCAGCTTCCCAGCCCCAGGACTTTTAAATTTGATGTGGGTGGGTGTTTTGCCCACATGCATAAATATATATACACCTGGGAACTCTGTGGAGAAGCCAGAAGAGGGCATCAAATCTGGATTACAGATGGCTGGTAGCGCCATGTGGGGTCTAGGATTAGAACTAGAGTCCTCTGGAAGAGTAACCAGTGCTCTTATCCTCTGAGCTATCTCTCCAGCCCTTGACTTTTAACTTTTGTTGTCAAAGGAAAACATACTTCTGGAGTGGAAATCGACAACTTTTCCTATGAAAATGTTCTATAGCCTGGCACTTGGGAGTCTGAAGCAGAAGGATTGCTGTGAGTTCAAGCCCAGGCTGGACTATAGAGCAAGATCCTATCTTAAAAAACATAACAGGGCCTGGGTTTAGTTGTTTACACTTATAATACCAGCACTTGAGAGGCCACGGGAGAAGGGCTTGCTCAGACTTTGAGACCAGCCTAAGCTACAGAGTAAAGTCTTGTCTCAAAAACCAAACCAAACCACACACTCCAAAATAAAAGTGCAGGGCTGAGGATATTGCTCAGTGGTAGAGCCCTTGATTAGCATGCATGAGGCCCTAGGTTCAGTTCTTAGTACTACAAAAAGTACTTTTTATATAGGTGAGATGTTGGTATTCAGTAAAATATATCCTAAATTAATTGTCATTAGTTAAAATTAATTGACATTTTTGGTATAGTTATGTCTGGTGTTAATTGGAACAAAATACTGTACATTCAAGTTAGTTGGATTTTGGGCAGGTGAGATGGTTCAGCAGATAAAAGTGCCTGGCATGCAATCCTAATGACCTGGGTTTGATCCCTGGAACCAGTAATGGAAGGAGAGAACCAACTTCACAAAGTTGTCTTCTGGCTTCCACTTGTGTACCTTGGTCTATGCCAACCTGTACACATGTCATAAACACACTTAGAATAATGATACATTTAATATTAGTTGCATTTTGTGTATATGTGTTTGTATGTTTGTTTTTGTTTTTCTCACAGAGCTGTGGCAGCTTATCTTCGTGCCTTAAGTTTGAGCCCAAATCACGCGGTGGTGCATGGCAACCTGGCTTGTGTGTACTATGAGCAAGGCCTAATAGACCTGGCCATCGATACCTACAGGCGAGCTATAGAACTGCAGCCACATTTCCCAGATGCTTACTGCAACCTAGCAAATGCTCTCAAAGAGAAGGGCAGCGTAAGGATTTTCTGTCTATTTGTGTTTCTTTGTTATGTGGTAGAAAAGTCTTCATTGTACATACTAAGTTTTGAGATGGTTATATTGGTTTTCTTTGGAGTTTTGGTTGATGGGAAGGAGAATACTGCAAAGTATCCATTTTGTGGTGTATTACCTACCAGCCATTAGGCTCAGTGATGCAGTTACTTAAATTACTAGAACAGCAGTGGTTTCTCTGATTTTTTGTAGTATCTGAACGGTTTGTTTTATTTTCCAGGTTGCCGAAGCAGAAGATTGTTACAATACAGCTCTTCGTCTGTGTCCTACCCATGCAGACTCTTTGAATAACCTCGCCAATATCAAACGGGAACAGGGCAATATTGAAGAGGCGGTCCGTCTATATCGCAAAGCATTAGAAGTATGTTGAATGCTGTGGCTGGGTGTCTAGCCTGTGTGACAGTAGAGGGAAAACAATTAAGTTTGCCTGCCATTCACCTTTTTAAAAGAGAATCATTCACTATCTATGTAAGGGCCTAGGACAAGCAAGACATCCCTACATTGCGTTCGTTATTTTATGCATAGATGAGATCTATACAAAGCTAATGACTAGTAAGCTGAGTAAAGCTCTTACAATGAAGAACTGAGGTCAGTGTCTAGTGGTTGGTAGGTGTGGTAGGAGTTTAGAAAAGAGGCTGCATTACTCAGTATGAGTAACAGGAAGAGAGGCCTACCTCATGTTTGAAATGAAGATAGGTATAAAATGGATGAAGCAGTAGAATTTAAGCTCCTAGACCCGAAGAAAGTAAACCTGGAAAAGGTCGAGAGAAGTTAAGGTACGTTGTGAAGCTCTCAGAGTTGTGGGAGGTAATTGGGAGATTCTTTCTCCTATTTAATGTCATCTGTAATCGTGACTCTGTAGGTCTTCCCAGAGTTTGCTGCTGCACATTCCAATTTAGCAAGTGTACTGCAACAACAGGGCAAGCTGCAGGAAGCATTGATGCATTATAAGGAGGCCATAAGGTAAGAAATTCATAGCTGCCTTTTTCTATTTTCAATTTTGAGATTATAATATATCTTTTCCCCTTCCCTTCCTTGCAAAACCCTCCCGTAGCCGGGCGGTGGTGGCGCACGCCTTTAATCCCAGCACTCGGGAGGCAGAGGCAGGCGGATCTCTGTGAGTTCAAGGCCAGCCTGGGCTACCAAGTGGGTTCCAGGAAAAGGCGCAAAGCTACACAGAGAAACCCTGTCTCGAAAAACCAAAAAAAAACAAAAACAAAAACAAAAAACAAAAAACCCCTCCCGTATACCTCTCCTTGCCCTCAAATTCATGGCCTCTTCCATGAATTGTTGTGACTTGCATATATGTCTCTAAATATAATTTGCTCAATATGTATAATGTTCCCCAGATATTTTCAGGGCTGACCATTTGGTATCGGATAATCACTTGTGCTCTTCCCTATAGAAGACTAGTTCTCCTGTTCTCAGCATTCCTTAGATGCCTATAGTTCTTTATGTAGGGCTGAGGCTTCATGGGCTTGCCCCTTTCCACTTCAGCATCTCTTCTCTTCCTTTTGTTGTTTTGTTTTTTTGAGACAGGGTTTTTCTGTGTAGCCCTGTCTATCTTGGAACTCACTCTGTAAACTTGAACTCCGATCTTCCTGCCTCTGCCTCCCAAATGCTGGGATTAAAGGCATGTACCACCACTGCCTGGCATCTCTATTTTTTAAAGGCTGAGTATGGTGGCACATGCTTTAATCCTGGCATTCAGGAGGCAGATGTAGGTGGATTTCTGTGAGTTTGAGGCCAACCTGGTCTACATAGCAAAAGAGCCAGGCCAGCCAGTGTTACATGGTAAGACCCTGTCTAAAACAAAATTTAGAGACTGGAGAGATGGCTCAGGGATTTGGGAGCACTGGCTGCTCTTTCAAAGTACCTGGGTTGAATTCTCAGTACCCATGTGGTGGCTCACAACCATCTGTAAATCTAGTGCCAGTGAATCTGCCCTCTTACAGCTTTCAAGAGTGCTAGGCAGCCGGGCGTTGGTGGCGCACGCCTTTAATCCCAGCACTCGGGAGGCAGAGCCAGGTGGATCTCTGTGAGTTCGAGGCCAGCCTGGGCTACCAAGCGAGCTCCAGGAAAGGCGCAAAGCTACACAGAGAAACCCTGTCTCGAAAAACCAAAAAAAAAAAAAAAAACAAAAAAAAAACCAAAAAAGAGTGCTAGGCATGTACATGGTATGCCTAGCCATACATGTGGGCAAAACATCTATACACATAAAATACTAAAATAATTTTTAAAATGAACAATATTTATTTATTTCAAACTTTTTGATTTGAGACAATGTTTTTTGGTGTAGCCTTGACTGTCTTGGAACTCATTCTGTAGACCAGGCTGGCCTTGAACTCAGAGAAATCCACCTGCTTGTGCTTCCCAGGTCCTGGGATTAAAGGCCTGTGCCTCCATGCCTGGCTTCTTTATTTTAAAAAATCATTTAAAATTCTTTGTCTGTGTATGGTATATGTAGTGCATGTAGATGCCTACATCAGAGACCAGAAGAGGGCATTAGATCCCCTGGAGCTGGAGTAAAGGTGGTCGTGAGCTGACCTATGTTAGGTTCTGGGAACCAAACTCAGCTCCTCTGGAAGATCAGCCCTTTGTTACTTATTTATTTACTTACTTATGCTTGATTTTAGTTTTTTCAAGACAGGGTTTCTTGCTTGCTTTCTTGCTTTTTTTTTTTCTTTCTTTAGTTTTTGAGACAGGGTTTCTCTGTGTAACAGCCCTAGCTGTCCTGGAACTCACTCTCTGTAGATCAGGCTGACCTCAAACTCACAGAGATTTGCCTGCCTCTGCTTCCCAAGTGCTGGGATTAAAAGCTTGCTTCACCACTGCCCGGCTCCTGCTTTGATTTTTTTAAATTATATTTTATTTATTTTGTGTGCATGGAGGGAATGTGGGCATATACTGTGGTGCCCATGTGGAGGTCAGAGGACAACTTACATTTCATATATAGGTTCTGGGGATTGAACCCATGTTGTCAGGCTTGATTACAGGTACCTTTACCTGCTGAGCCATCTCACTGGTATTTTAAAAATTTTATTGTCATCTTTAAAAATGATTTGTTTTCCTTTTTTTGTTGTTTGTTTTTTTTCTGGGGTGGGGTGGTTTGTTGTTTTTTGAGAAAGGGTTTCTCTGTGTAGCCCTGGCTGTCCTGTGGCTTGCTCTGTAGACCAGGCTGGCCTTGAACTCAGAGATCCGCCTGTCTCTGCTTTCCGAGTACTGGGATTAGGTTTATTTTACTTTTAACTATGTGTATAAAATGCCTTCAGAATCCAGAAGAAGGTGTGGATCCCCTAGAGCTGGACATTGTTGCTAGGAACAGAACTCAGGTTCTGGAAGAACAGTAAGAGCTCTTAACTGCTGAGTACCAACTATTAAATAATTAATGATTATTTAATAATTTATTGTTATTAGTTAAAGGTTTGGCATTTGGCAGGTGCTAAAATGACTCCCTCTTCCTCTTTGGTGCTGGGGATTCAAGATAGGCCTCATGCTTGGTAGGCAAGTACTGTATCACCAAACCACATGTCACCCCTTGCCCTCCCCCCAAATACTTTAATAACAACAAAGATTTTCCATGAGATAATCAACCCCTTGTCTTCTCCTTCAGAATCAGTCCGACATTTGCTGATGCTTATTCTAATATGGGAAACACTCTAAAGGAGATGCAGGATGTTCAGGGAGCCTTGCAGTGTTATACTCGTGCCATCCAGATTAATCCTGCCTTTGCAGATGCACACAGCAATCTGGCTTCCATTCACAAGGTACTGCTGTTTCATCTAACATGGGCACCTTAGCACTGAAGTTTCATTGCAGGAAACTCCTTACAAGCTTGTTTTCTTGTAGGAAACTCTTTACAAACTTGTTTTCTTTCTAGGATTCAGGGAATATCCCAGAAGCAATAGCTTCCTACCGCACAGCTCTGAAACTGAAGCCTGACTTTCCTGATGCCTATTGTAACTTGGCTCATTGCCTACAGGTAAAGAATAATCCAGTATTTTTCTTTCTGTACTGTTACCACTTTTTAATTTTTATGTGCTATAATAATCCAAGCCTGGCTGGAGATTGTCGTTTTTTTCAGCAAGTGGAAGTCAGAGGGCAGCTTTCAGCAGTCATTTCTCTCCTAACACATACGTCCCAGGCATTGAACTCCAGTTGTCTGGCTTGCAAGGCTAATGCCTTTACTCACTGAGCCAGCCCCAATACTGTGTTTTTAGTAGGTTATCTAATACTATTTTAGGAAGTCAAATACTTGTAAAATAAATCCTTGGGTAGGTTTTCTGGGTGATAATTTCTTTTTGCTTCCTCTAGATTGTCTGTGATTGGACAGACTATGATGAGCGAATGAAGAAATTGGTTAGTATCGTAGCTGAGCAGCTGGAGAAGAATAGGCTGCCTTCTGTGCATCCTCATCATAGTATGCTGTACCCTCTTTCTCATGGCTTCAGGAAGGCTATTGCAGAGAGGCATGGGAATCTCTGCTTGGATAAGGTGACTCTTGCTTTAATTTTTCCATTATCAACTAAAATGCAGATAAATAAAACCATTGCATAGATCAAATGTACAGTATGGCTTTCCCAACTGGCATGTGGTCCGCATCCCTCAAGTTGAGAACTGAAACTTTCTTAGCTACACCGAAAAGCCCACTTCCCGTGTCCTGTCTTCAGCTGAACCCCCTTCACTCCAAAGGATGGAGGCTTGGATTTCTAATTTGAACCAGTTAATGGTACTGGTTTTCTTAAGGTACAAACCAAGTTAGGCATGGGGGTGCACACCTATAATCCCAGTACTTCTGTAATCTCACACATTCTCACACAGAGAATGGTTAATTGAGGCCAGCCTGGGCTACAAAGCAAGCTCATGCCTCAAAACCAAAAGCAAGCAAAAATCTTCACCAAATAAGAACGTCTAAAAAGGAAACTAAAGGCAACAACAGCATAAAGCCCCACTGGTGTTTAAATAGAGTGTATTACGGTATTATATACTCAACTTTGAGAATTGGAACATGGGTCGATAGAGTTTGGACACAGTGGTAGATTAAAATTTAGTTTTTTAAAAAATTTTTTATTTATTTTTTTAAACACAAAAATGCTTCTCTGCAGAATTCCCTAAAATATCATACTCTATGCACTTTTCTTCATCTAGAAGTTTGAGTCTGTTCAGGCTATTTCATTGGCCTCAGAACAGATCAGGTATGGAGCATGAGCACTGTGCAACCAGCCATCACAAAACTGCTGACCTTGTAAGGTACCATCAAACTGGCCACATGAATTAAATGAAGGTTGCTGTCCAGAGTTTTTCATAATTATGTGTTTATATGATTTTATATATATATATATATAATTTTTTTTTTGGTTTTTTGAGACAGGGTTTCTCTGTGTAGCTTTGGTGCCTGTCCTGGATCTCACTGTAGCCCAGGCTGGCCTCGAACTCACGGAGATCCACCTGGCTCTGCCTCCCGAGTGCTGGGATTAAAGGCGTGCGCCATCACCGCCCGGCATGATTTTATATTTCTATCTTCATTTATTTTACTTAATTTTTTTGAGACAGATCTCATGTATACCAGGTTGGCCTTAAACTCTCTATGTAGCTGAGGATGACCTTGAACCTCTGATCCTTTATGATTCTACCTCCCAGTTGCAGGGATCACAGAAGTACACCAATACGTCTGTTCTTTTTTGTTGTTGGTTTTCTTTTGTCTCGCTATGTCACACTGGCTGGCCTGTAACTCTGCATAGACCATGCTGGCTTCAAACTCAAAGATCTCTGTGTCTCACCTCCTGATGATTGGGATCAACGATGGGCACCATCATGTCTGCTTTTTATGTAGTTCTGGGGATGGAACCCTTAGGGCTTCATACAAGTGAGACAAAGCACACTACCAATAGAGTTACATCACCAGTCCCTGTTATCTGTTTATTTTTAGATAAAAACTTATACATGACGTGACTTACTAATGAACATTGTATTCTGTCGGTAGATTAATGTCCTTCATAAACCACCATATGAACATCCAAAAGACTTGAAGCTCAGTGATGGACGATTGCGTGTGGGATATGTGAGCTCTGACTTTGGGAATCATCCTACTTCTCACCTTATGCAGTCTATTCCAGGCATGCACAATCCTGACAAATTTGAGGTAAGAAGAGAGAGGTTTGTGGCTTTAGTCTGTCGTCTTTGCTATAAGCCCACTATGTTGCGAAGGTCGGAGCCGAGGTTAAGTACACCGTCCTCTTGCCTTTCAGGTGTTCTGCTACGCCCTGAGTCCAGATGACGGGACAAACTTCCGAGTGAAGGTGATGGCAGAAGCCAACCACTTCATTGATCTCTCTCAGGTGGGCGACACACTGACCCTTTGTTAAGATTGTATGATTCCATACTGCAGTGTATGTGTTTGGTGTGTAGGCGGGTATGTGCATGTACGAGAACATGTGCCCAAGGAGGCCAGAAGAGGGTGTCACATTTCCCAGACTTGGAGTTAGTTACAGGGGTGTTACATGGGTGCTGGGAGCAAACACAGGTCCTCAGCAAGTATCTTTCTCTCTCCAATTTTTCAATTTTGAGTAAATTTGAAAAAAAAAACTATCGATACAAAATGTTTTTGTGTGTGTGTGTGTGTGTATGTGTGTATGTGTGTGTGTGAGAGAGAGAGAGAGAGCATGTTTGTAAGATGGTAGTTTTTGATGGCAGGTATTAAACAGGAACAACTGTATATGGGCAGTTTGCTCTTATTTCCTTGGTCATTTACATTTATGGTTGGCATGATTTTATTTATTTTTTTAAACACAAAAATGCTTCTCTGCAGAATTCCCTAAAATATCATACTCTATGCACTTTTCTTCATCTAGAAGTTTGAGTCTGTTCAGGCTATTTCATTGGCCTCAGAACAGATCAGGTATGAAGCATGAGCACTGTGCAACCAGCCATCACAAAACTGCTGACCTTGTAAGGTACCATCAAACTGGCCACATGATTACAAGAGTGAGCCACTGTACCCAGCTTTCCCATCTCTTTTTGCATCTAGGTCTGAATTCTGTTTAATGTCATGAAAGCAAATTGAATTAATCTTGAGATTCTACATAGTTCTTACTGTCTATTCCATAGATTCCGTGCAATGGAAAAGCAGCTGACCGCATCCACCAGGATGGAATTCACATCCTTGTAAATATGAATGGGTATACCAAGGGTGCTCGAAATGAGCTCTTTGCTCTCAGGCCAGCTCCTATTCAGGTAAGAGAATAGTCATTCACAATGTTTACTGGACTAAAAAGACAGTGGTTTTTGGTTTTCCTCCATCTGACTAACTGCCCTTGAAAGCAACAAGATAAACATTCTTGATTTTAATAGTGTTCTTGGAATACATGAGGATGGATTTTTGGGTGTACACCTAGTACCTATAGGTAAAATGTCAGTGGAGACCAGCATTTCATGGTTTTATTTAAATAGCTCTTTGTCTTATATACTTGAAGAATACCTTACCACTTAGTCTGAAAGGCTGCTGGATTGCTCTTGGCTAAAGAAGTCAGCCTCCAGTATTTATTTACATATATGATTTGGGAGCCTTTTGATGAAGATCTTCTTTTGAAAAACTTTTGTGAAATGATTGCTACACACAAAACAAAAACAAAAAACAAAACAAAAACAAAAACAACCCTGCAGTAATTTGGTAAGTTCACAGATGGATGCAAGTTCTTAGTTTTTGGTCTGATTGTTTTTTTAGGCAATGTGGCTGGGATACCCTGGGACTAGTGGTGCACTGTTCATGGATTATATCATCACTGATCAGGAAACTTCCCCAGCTGAAGTTGCAGAGCAGTATTCTGAGAAACTGGCTTACATGCCTCATACTTTTTTTATTGGTGATCATGCTAATATGTTCCCTCACCTGAAGGTAGGCAGAAAACAATGCTATGGGGGAATTCAGAGAACTGTGTTCATGTTCCCCTTATTATTGTTCATATGTACTCTGAAAGGCATATCTGAAACTTTTTTTTTCCAATAGAAAAAAGCAGTCATTGATTTTAAATCCAATGGGCACATTTATGACAACCGGATAGTTCTGAATGGCATCGATCTCAAAGCATTTCTTGATAGTCTACCAGACGTGAAGATTGTCAAGGTCAGAACCTAGTCAGCATTTGTCATTAAAATGAACTAAATTTGTGAGGTTTTCTTAGAATGCGTTTTATTTCATTGATGTTTTTGTTTCTTCAGATGAAATGTCCCGATGGAGGTGACAATGCAGACACCAGTAACACGGCTCTTAATCTGCCTGTCATTCCCATGAATACAATTGCAGAAGCAGTCATTGAGATGATTAACAGAGGACAGATTCAGATAACCATTAATGGATTCAGTATTAGCAATGGACTGGCCACTACACAGGTGGAGAAGACCGTACATGCATCGTTTCCTTTCTCTTACAGCCACGCTGTGTTTTGTTTTCTTAATGTATTCATTTTTATTTTCTGTACCTTGGTGTTTTGCCTGCATGTATGTCTGTGTGAGGATGTTGGATCCTGGGAGTTACAGACAGTTGTGAGTTGCCATTTGTGTGCTAGGAACTGAACCCAAGCCCTCTGGAAGAGCAGCCAGTGCTCTTAACTGCTGAGCCATCTCTCCAGCCCTGAACCACTCTGTTTTATAGAGGAGGAAATGAGCTCCTTGAAAACTGGCTCTTTTGTATTGTAGTTGTGTCTGGTCTTCAAAGTCATCTGGCTTTAGCCATCAGGTTCCTTAATGAGTGCCTACTGTGCCAATGCCTTAGTTTTGCCTGTCTGTGCCTTTATTCTCTTATCTGTAGGTGTCATGTGGTATTTTGCCTCTGTAACTCACCGATTTCCTGGCCAAATCCTGCCCAGCCTTTCAGTTCAGATAGTTCTTAGAGGAACCAGTTCCTGTACTAATCTCTAGTCTCTCTTTCCATACTCATTAGTACTTGTCTCCTGTGCTTCTGTAGTAGTTTGGATTCATTGTTACATTCAACGCAGTGCAGTGTAATGCTTCTGAGTATCCTTCAGCAGATGGACTTAACTTTAGTGCTCATGTCTTAATCACAGTAATATGTATTCCGTGTATGTGTGTGCATGTGTATAGCATACTTGAATAGGTAAATACATAGCTCTATCAATAAGAGTGGAAGAGGGCAAGGATCTTAGACCTCTTAGGGGTTTACTTTATTGAGATAGCCACAGTCATGTAACAGCATAAAGCATAACGCAGTGCTCAAAAGTATGGGATTTGCAAATAAGACTGTAGTTGAAGTTGACCATTGGTGTAAGGGGGCAGTAACTGAAATTTGCCTTGGAGACAGGCTATGATTTGGAGAAGGGCATTTCATCCATGAAGAATGGAGTAAAAAAGCAAAAGCTTTCTATTGGTTATAGGGTTTTTGAGTACTTCTGTTTTTGTTGTTTTTTGAGGCAAGAGTTTTTCTGTGTAGCCCTGGCTGTCCTGGAACTCTGTAGAATAGGCTGGCCTTAGACTGAGAGATCCTCCTGCCTCTGCCTTCTGAATGCTGGCATTAAAAACCAGCACCATTGGCCTTGTTTGGTTATTTTTAAGACAGGACCTGGCTATGTAGCCCAGGCTGTTCTCAAACTTAGCAGTCCTCCTGCCTTTTGAGAGTCTTTTGACTGACTAAAGCAATAATTTTCTTAGGGCAGTTCCTCCTAAGTCAAAATAATGGTATCGCTTTTTATGTCTTAAAAATGAACTATATCAAAACATTTTCTCATTACAGCTCAGGGACAGGACTTAAAATGCTTACACCATTTTATATCTTATGAATTGATTCTTTTTCTAAAAAAATATTTATGGGTGTAACCCAAATGTATGTCTGTGTACTATGTGCATGCCTGATGCCTAGGGAGGCCAGAAGATGGCATTAGGTCTCCTGGAACTGGAATTATAGATGGTTGTGAGCTGTCCTACCATGTGAGTGCTAAGACTCAAACCCAGGTCCTCTGGAAGAGCAGCTAGTGCTCTTAACAGCTGAGCCATCTCTCTAGCTTGCTCATTCACTCTTGCACTCTCTTTCCATTCTGTGTGTGTGTGTGTGTATGTATGTATGTGTGTGTGTGTGTGTGTGTGTGTTTGTGTGTACCTTGGAGCCTTATGCATTCTAGATCAACACTCTACTGTAGATACACCCCCATCCTTTCACTTGTCTTTTTTTTTGGAAGGCTTCTGTGGGGTGGAGCTCTCATATAGCCCAGGCTAGCATCAAACCTTTATCTCTGATCATTCTTCTCCCATCTCCCGAGTGTTAGAATTATATATAGATGTGTACCACTATTCCTTGTTTTATGCAGTACTTGAATCAAACTCAGGGATTCTTTTTTTTTTTTTTAAAGATTTATTTATTATGTATACAGCATATGTGACTGCAGGCCAGAAGAGGGCACCAGATCTCATTTCAGATGGTTGTGAGCCACCATGTGGTTGCTGGGAATTGAACTCAGGACCTCTGGAAGAGCAGTCCTTAACCTCTGAGCCATCTCTCCAGCCCACTCAGGGATTCTTGCATGCTCAGCAAGCCCTTAACCAACTGGACTACATCTGCAATTCTCTTTGGTCTGTGTTAACTCTAATTTTAATCATCATGTTCTTTTCGTTATTCTAGATCAATAATAAGGCTGCAACTGGAGAGGAGGTTCCCCGTACCATTATTGTAACCACCCGTTCCCAGTACGGGCTACCAGAAGATGCCATTGTGTATTGTAACTTTAATCAGTTATATAAAATCGACCCTTCTACCCTGCAGATGTGGGCAAATGTGAGTATGTGTAGATTTGTTACTAATGCCTATTGATGAATAAAGATTATATACATGGGCTATCTTGCTGAAGCTGTCCCCCCTTTTTTATTTATGGACTATTGTGCTTATTTCTTATTTCCAAGAATTGTGAAGTTTTCAGTTGTTTTAATCATTTTCATTTTTCGAGATTATAATTAATATAATTTCCCCCTTTCTTCTCTCCAAACCCTGCCATGTCCACTCCCTTTTCTCTCTTTCAAATTCTTTTCCTTAGTAGTTGTTGCAAGCAGGGTTTTTCTGTGTAACAGCCCTAACTGTCCTGGAACTCACTCTGTAGGCCAGGCTGGCCTTGAGCTCACAGAGAGAGATCCATCTGCCTCTGCCTTCCAAGCGCTGGGATTAAAGGTGTGTGCCACCACTGCCCAGTGTTTCTTTTTCTTTGGTGGTGGTGGTAGTAGTAGTAGTAGTAGTAGTAGTAGTAGTAGTAGTAGTAGTAATTGTGTGTATTCATGTGTATTCCTAAATGCATAAATGCAACCCACTCAGTCTGTTTAACGTTACTTGTACTGTTTTTGAGATGAGGTCTCAATGTATCCCAGGCTGGCCTTGTAACATAGCAGAGGATAACACTGAACTTCTGTTCATTCTGCCTCTACTTTTTGACTGTCGGGATTACAGGGGTTTGCCACCACATCTGGTTATGTGGTGCTGGGAATTAATCCAGGGCTCCCTTCATGCTAGACAAGTAACTCTACCAACTGAGCTATGTCCATAGCCATTTTCAGTTTTGGTTTCACCCTCTAATGTTGCTGTATTTTCCTCCAGTGTTGGGGATCATGCTCAGGATGTGATACACAGTAGGCAAGCTCTGTACCAGTGAGCTATATACCTAGTCCTTTGATGTATTTATTTTTATTTCTTAAGACAGGGTCTCTATATAGTCCTGGATGTCCTAGAACTCAGTATGTAGGCCAGGCTGGCTTCAAACTTAGATCATCTGCCTCTGCCTCCTGAGTTCTGGATTAAAGGTGTGCACCACGAGTGGTTTCAGTCTTGTGATTTTTAAATTTCATGCTATAAAACATTTATTCAAAATGTTCTGCCCAAACCAGATGTCAGCAAACTTTTTCTTCAAAATGTAAATGACATTTGCAATTTTGTGATTAGTAATCCAGTCATCTTTCCTATTTATCCTTTGTATCATGAAAACACCTTAGGTATTATGTAAATGTACCCATGGTCTTGTACATCAAATTTTATTTCTAAAAACTGGCTGCATACCATACTTGGCTCGCAGGCCATAGCTTGCCCAACCCCTGGCCTAAACTGACAGCGAAACTTGCTGTGTGGCCGCCCATGTTTAACAGTCTTGCAAGTCTATAGAGTTGAACCAGGAAAGAGTTGGTTGATGACCCTACTTTCCAGTGAGCTCATGAGCCTGGTTTGCAGACGCACAATACTGAGTATATGGAGCTTGCTGGCCCTGAGTCTGTATAACTGAAATGGTGTATTTTTTTTTAACCTTTTGTTAGGAAGAAATCATTCCTTGTTTGATTTTCATTCCCTACCCCCAAGTATCTGTTCTATTTGTCTGAAAGGGAAGGGTAATATAGAAAGAGAGGAAGTGAATGATTAAACCTCTATTATCCCTGAATCCTCACTTTGGCTAAAACTCTGAAAGCAAAACTTACCTAACAGACTAGTTTCAGTTTTGTTTTGTTTTTTTTAAATTCTGTTTATGAATATTCCTGCATCTCAATATAGAGCTACTAATGTGCTTTAAAAAAAAACCAAGGAATTGCTTCCAAGAGTGTTAGATAAATGTATGTACATTGTACAACGTTTAAAAATGTGAAGTAGTCTGAATTTGGAAATTTGTCTATTCTCACATTTTTCAGAGGAGGAAGTGTGAAGTTCTGTGATATGTTGAATAAATGCACTCCTGAATCAGGAGTAGGTAAACTGGTCTGGAGGCCAAATCCACTGCTTGGCTCGTTGCTTGGTTCTTTTTGATGCTGGGGTGGAACCCAGGTCCTTGCACATGCTAGGCAAGTACTCTACTGTTGAGCTCCATCCTTAGCCTCTCATTGCTTAGTTTTATAAATAAAACTTTGACATATGGACATACACATGTGCTTAGACACTTGCTATCTATGGCCTATTTCAAGCTACAAAGTAAGCAGTTATGAAAGAGTCCATGGGACTAAAAAGCCAGTACTATTTTCTATCTGGTCATTTATAGAAGTCTGCTGCCTTCTGATCTAGATTAGGCAAGTTGGCCAAATTCTGTTACTGTTCCTTATGTGGTGTGGTTTGGGATTTAAAATTCGAAGTACTAGATGTGATAAAATGTGCTGATACTCCAACCTACTCTGGAGGCTGAGATAGAGTTGCTTGAGTCCATGAATTTGTGGCCAGCCTGGAAAACTTAATGAGACCCTGTCCCTTAAAAACAAAAATAGGGAGAGAGGCCTCACCGCCCCCTTAGGAACTATTGGCAGTAATGGTTACTGGGGGAGGGAGAGAGTTTTTCTGTAGTAGTAATTTGCCCATGTTACAGTAACTCACCCCCACCCATTTTTATGCAAGCAATCCCAATTAAATTCAGTGGATCATAAACACAAAAATAGTAACAGTAAACATGAAGGTAGGAGGGGTTCTACAAAATGGGAAAGGTGAGTAATGGAGGGTGAAAATTACTCCTTCCAAAAATATGTATGGAATTGTCAAGATTTTTGTTACATGTAAGACATAATGGAGGGTGAAAATGACTCCTTCCAAAAATATGTACGGAATTGTCAAGATTTTTTTTTAAATGTAAGACACCCAAAAACCCATCTTTAACAAAGACCACCGCCTATATTAGTTCCTGCCAGATATAGTTGCCTCAGATTGTAACAGTTAGTGACTTGACTTTTGTTTTCTAATTCTTTTCTTTGCCCTCAGACTCTCTGGGGACAGCTAAGAGAAAAGGAGTAACTCAAATGACACAATTCATCTCTTTGAAGGAAAGACCTGGGTCCCAAGCAGGCTTCTTCACTTGTTTGAGGCAGGGTCTCCTTGAATTTAGGAACCTCCTGCTTCAGTTCTGCCAGGATTATAGGGTGTGCCACAATGCCCAGATTAGGTGGTGTTGGGGGTCAGTCACAGGACTTTGTGAGGGCTAGGCAAACTCTCCCAGCAGAGTTGCATCACCACATCCCAAGTATGCTTCTCAATGGAAAGAATAAAGTGAAATAGAATCATTTTGGGAAAGGGCAGATGTACTATTAATCTTCTCATTTTCCTTTTTCTTTTCTCCTTTTTTTAAGATTCTGAAACGTGTGCCTAATAGCGTCCTTTGGCTGTTGCGTTTTCCAGCAGTAGGAGAACCCAATATTCAACAATATGCACAAAATATGGGCCTTCCCCAGAACCGTATCATTTTTTCACCTGTGGCTCCTAAAGAGGAGCATGTCAGGAGAGGTCAGCTGGCTGATGTCTGCCTGGACACTCCCTTATGTAATGGGCACACCACAGGGATGGATGTTCTCTGGGCAGGAACACCCATGGTGACTATGCCAGGTAAGTGGCTGATAAATCATTGCATCCTTCTTTATTCATTAAAAGTTTTTTTTGTTTTTTTTTTGTTTTTGTTTTTTGATCAAGAGGAATACTTGAAGGTGACATTGTATGTACTTGAAGTAATTAAGGCAGGAGGATAGAAAATGGGACTTCTTCAAGCCTGAGTACTTGGCACCACCCTTCTTGTCTGTACTGTGTAGGTACTTCAATGCAATTAACAATGACGACTATGTGACTTCACAGTTCGAAGATGTACAATTACTGTTTTTACTTTCCAGGAGAGACGCTTGCCTCTCGAGTTGCAGCTTCTCAGCTTACTTGCCTAGGATGTCTTGAGCTCATTGCTAAAAGCAGACAAGAATATGAAGACATAGCTGTAAAACTGGGAACTGATCTAGAATAGTAAGTAAACTGCTAGGAACAAACTATATCTGAGAATGTGGCTTATAAGATAAAGCCATAAATTAAGGATAATTTAAAATAGATGAATTAAGTTATATGCTCTCTGGATGAGAAGAGACATGATCTAAACTCTCAAGTAATCACTAGACTTTAGTAAAGAACTTTCCAAAGTGTCAGATGTTTGAGCCTAACAATCCACTTCTTCACAGTAGGATTTAAAAAAACAAAACAAAACAAAACCAACACTACCACCAAAAAAGCACAAAAAAAAACTTAGTTGCTTGAAAATGAGTGGGAATTAGAGGGATCTTGCTATGGTAAATGGAGCTGCACCCATTCAATGAAATAGTGTTTCTAATTTGTCTCTTTGTTTCATGCTGCTTATGTTTAATGCATTAATTTTTTTTTCTGGGTGATGGAGGGACACACCTTTAATTTTAGCATTTGGGAGATAGAGGCAGGCAATCTATGTGAGTTCAAGGCCAGTTGTTGTCTTCTGGCCATTACATGCACACACAAACACATGCATAGATACCCAAATACACAAATAGAGTTCATAGGGTCTTTTTTGTTTTGTTTTGTTTGAAAGGAAGCATTAATATTAATATGAATACAGTTGGGTTGAACCTAACCAATGGAAGCCAACTTTCAATATACTTTTGATGCTGTGTTAAACTCCATGACCAAAATCAACTTGGAGAAGAAAGGGTTTATTTGGCTTACGTATCCATGTCACAGTTCATCATGAAGGGATGCCAAGGCAAGAACCTGGAAGAAAGAGTTGAAGCACAGAATTGGAGGAACACTGCTTGTTGGCTTGTTCCCTGTGGCTTGCTCAGCCTGCTTGCTAGGCTACATTGGCCTGGGTCCTCCCCCATTAATCATTAATTAAGAAAATGTCTTACAGACATGCCCACAGACCAATCTGATGGATGCAGTTTCTCACTTGAGGCTCCCTCTTCTCAGATGTTTATGTTAAGTTGACAGGCCAATCAGAAAAAATAATTATTTTTTATATTATATCACAAAATGACTAGGTATTTACAGGGTCTAGTTCTGAGTTTTTATTCTGATTTGTAAAATTGGTTCTCTTTGTTTTTATTACCTAGCCTGAAGAAAATTCGTGGCAAAGTCTGGAAACAGAGAATATCTAGCCCTCTGTTCAACACCAAACAATATACAATGGAATTAGAGCGGCTCTATCTGCAGATGTGGGAGCATTATGCAGCTGGCAACAAACCTGACCACATGATTAAGCCTGTTGAAGTCACTGAGTCAGCCTGAATAAAGACTGCATAGAATTACCCCTATACCTGAGCCTCAACCTTCTGGGGGAAAGGGAACTAGATAACATGCTTTGTGCTTATCTGTACAGTACCGTGTTGCAGATGGGTGATATATAATGATAATAGAATAGCACAGCCAGACTTGCTTCCTGCATGATGGGAGAGACGAGATAAGAAACTGCTATTCCAAAAGGAATCTCTGTAGTGTGTTGCAGCAAGCAGGTGGTGCAGAGGTCTGGAAGGTCTGGTCTCCCTTGGTCTTCCATGGGATGCTTAATGTGGAGGGAGATAGAGATTGACCAGCCATTTTGTGATTCCATGGATTGATCGAGTCTTCTGATCCTTCTTTTTTTCTTTATATTTTGGATATTGGAGCTTTTAAAAATGTTTGCTTTCAGGTATTTTTACTCATGTGAAGTGATGTTGGTTGTTCTGAGATAAGGTTTTAAACTAAAATGTTGCTTCCTGTTTTAGTGTCTGAACTCTGACAGGGTGACAGGGACCTTGCTGGTGTAGTCTTTTTATAGGTTTTATAAACCACTTGAGTCTATATCAGTCGTTTTAGTGTCTGACCTAATGCTTGACTCTGGCAATGCTTTGTTGATTTAGATGGCAACTCAGATTTTTCAGCCTCTTTCTCATTTCTTTTCTCCCACCTCCCTTTAAATTCACCTGTGACTGCTAACGATACCAAGTCTTATTTCAAACATCCTAGAGTGTTTCTCTTAAACACGCCATCTGGTGCCAAATGAAAATTCTTAGGAGTGAATATTAATCACAAAGGGCACAGTTGTGGTACTGTTATTGATAATAATGTCGTTTTTTTGCCTAATTTTTACCTATTTCACCAGTGTTTAAGCCCCTGACTGCCCCTTCTATGCTGCTTCCAAAAGTGATAGTGTGTGATAAGATTTTTACCGTCCTTTCTAAAGTTTGTTTTTTTCTTTAAAGTGAGTCCTGTTCTTCCTATTTCTTTCAGCAGAAATGAAATCCCAGGTAAGTATAAGTATTCAAATATTTGATTAGTAAGTTGCAGTTATCTCCAGTACATTAAATATTGTTCACTGACAGATTTCGAGGTAAAAGCTCTGCAGGACATCTCTCTACAGGCGGTTATTTTTCAGACTGTGTTAATATATATCTTTTGGACTTAATCTCTACATTTATGGATTCAACCTTGGTAGTAGTGAATTTGCATCACTACTTGGTTTAGAGTACAAGTTAGACATTTGCCCTCCTGGAGCTTGAATTCTTGCATTTCAATAAAAGGTAGAGGGCTTGAGGCTTAAACAAAGAAGCCGCCATATGAATATGTTTCTACTACTCTACTGCATTTCTACTCTCCAGTCACAGGTCAGTTTCGTGTTAGTGCTTTAGATTATGTCTTTCCAAAGCACCTAGGCAGTGCACCTATTCTGTAGCTGCAGCTGTTGCCTGAATGTACCTTAGCTGACAAGTTATTGATAATTAAGAACTTGAATTTGTGATTCTTACTGCTAGTTAAAACCTAAGCAAGGAGTCTCGTGTGTAATTCTGAAGCAGAATTACATTGTAATGAACTGTGTACCTTTAGTAATGTAAATCCAGGAACACCAGTTAAGGGATTTATTAATTTATTTTTTAACTGAATAAATATCAGTTAAAGGTTGCCAGCATGGTTACAGGTAAACTGACTTTCCAAATTCACGGAACTACTAAATGTGGGATTGGATAATAGACTTCCAGTGCCACTAAGGCTGTGATCTATGGCCATATTACATAGCACATCATTCCTCCTATAGGGATGAACTTTTTCCTGGCACGAAAAGTAGCCGCTCTGGTTGAAGCTTTGCTTATTGTAACAGGCTTTTATTTCCAGGTAACATGTCTGTGGAAGACTTAATTCTGATAGTTATAGATATTACTGGAAACTAATTTGTTTTTTTTTCTATTATATTCTGCTTTATTGAAAAAGTAAAGCATTTAAATTGTGCTCCAGAAATACAGATGTTGTCTTGCGATCTTTAAATAAATGGATGATTTCCCCTTAATATGGCTTGATGTATTTTGTCTCGTTATGTTGAGTATTACTGACAAAGCCTACGCTTGAGTAGCTCAAAACAGCACAACCAGGAAGTGTTTCCCTATTTTAGGTATGATGTCAGTTGTTAGGAATTAACTTTGTTTACTTAGCCAAGTCTGATGGGAGGATTGGAGATACTAAATAATCCATTAAGGGGACATCAGAACCCCAAATAACCATCTTTGCTGTTAAGGGTCATTTTTGTTTACCTTCCATTCTGGGAATTGAGCAGAGGGCCTTATGCGTGTCAAGCAAGTGTATACAGACTGAGCTACAGGACGGCCGTATACTCATTCTTTATATGGTATTTACAGACAGAACTCTTCCCTCCACTTTGAACAGTGGTTGAACTGAGCCACAAGATTGGCTTCTAGTTTTTCCAGAGACATAAAAGGGAAACATTTGGGGTTGGAGAGATGGCTCAGCAGTTGGGAATTCTGGGTGCACTTCCAGAGGCCCCAGGTTTGACTACTTGGCAATTTGTAACTCTGTTCCAGGGGTCCAATACCCTCTTTTGGCCTCCCTGGGCACCAGGTGTGCACGTGGTGCACAGTTATACATACAAGCAAAACACAGATTAAAAATACATACGTTAACATGGTATATAGGCACACAACCAGGCAAAACCCATATATATGATAAAATACTTTAAAAATATTTAATATTAAGTAAACTTTCACATAATTTACTTACCAATTTTATTGTACCCCCAAAGCCTTAATGAGATTTGTGTTTGTTGGAATCTGGGTACTTTGGGTCACAATGATTAATGGTATTGGGTTCTGTGTCTTCTGACTCATAGCTATAAATCCCAGCACTGGTAGGCTGAGACAGGAGAATTACTAGAGTTCAAGGACATCCCAGGCTATGTAGTGAAACTCTGTCTCAAACAAAAAGGATGGTATGGGAAGAAAGCTTGCCTCATGACTCTGTAGTGTGGGATGAAGTCAGCTAGTCATGAAAGTCTCCTCTTCACCCTCAGGTTGCTAAGAGCGCTCCATTTATCTCACCTCTGGCAGCTTCTGCCCTCACTCTAAGAGTTCCCTGAATAGATGAAAGAAATTTGGGTAATTGCTGAAATGCCTGAATTTGAACTTCTTTTGCAGTTTTAGACAGGATTCCATGTAGCCAAGGCTGGCCCAACTTCAGGTTCTCCTGCTTCTGCTTCCCATGTGCTGGTATTAAAGAGAATTTATAAGCATGTGCCACCTTGTCCTGCTGGTTTGTTTGTTTTTGACAGGATCTCACTGCATAACCCTGGCTGACTTCAAATTTTTCCTTCCTGACCTGGATTTACAGGTATGTGCCACCGTACCTGGCTGAACTGTTTAAAGATTTCATTTGAATCATAACTTTTATTTGAAGTTTTTTGTTATGAAGGCAGTTAAGGCAGTTTCACAACATTGCTCAGACTGGCCTTGTACCTGGAGTATAGGTGTGTACTATAATGCTTGAATTATGTTCCTTATACTTAACCATTTAGGCTCTTAACCTATACTTCTAATCCACATAATCAAGGAATCTCCATTTTTATGGAGGAGAGAGAAAGTTACTATTATTCTTATTAGTTCAAGAAGCATATCTAGTTGTTCACTTGGTTATTTAGAGTGCATTTTGGAACTAGTGCTGTTACAATTGAGTTCTAGCTATGCCACTTTCTAGTTCAACCTCTTAAGAATATTAACATTGCATTTTAATATTTCTTTTTATGTGTATGGGTGTTTGCATGCATGTCCATAACCTGCATGTTTGTGGTGCTGACAGAAGCCCAAAGTGGATCCCCTGGATTTGGAGTTGCAGATGATTGTGAGCAGCCATGTGGGTGCTGGGAATCGAGCCCCGGGGCCTCTGGAGGAACAGCTGAGCCTCTCTCCAGCCCTACATTTTTATTTTTTAAAACTCGGTGTATAGTGTATGTATGTCAGTTGTATTCTCTCTGTGATTCTCCATCTTATTTCTAGCTATTTCCATCTTACATCTCTCTCTTACCTACCTGGCCCCATCTCCACGCACTGAGATTAAAGAGGTATCTGTGCTCTATGTTCATGCTTGTTCAGCAAGCATTTTACTTGCTGAACCATCTTCCCAGGCCCTAACATTGAATTTTTAATTGTTTAGAGACAAGAGTTTCCTTTCGTTGTCCAGGTGGGCTCCTGGGTTCCCAGGCTCAAAGGATTCTTTGGCCTCAGCTTCCTGAGTAGTTGTGACTAGGATGATGTACCAGTGCCTTTGTTCCTGGCTTATATACATTTTTTTTATATTTTAATTTTTTATTAGATTTCTTTACATGTATGAGGTTTTGCTTGCATGTATGTCTGTGCACCACATGTGTGCCTGGTGCCTGAGGAGGTCAGAAGAGGGCCTCAGATTCTCTGGAATTGGAGTTATGGATGGTTGTGAGCCACTGTATGGGGACTAAGAATTGAACCCAGATCTTCTGCAAGAATAGTGCTCTTAACCACGGAACCAACCATCTAGCCAGCCCCCTCATGTACTTTGTTTTTTTCAAGACAGTATCACTGTGTGGCCATTCTGGACCCACTATGGAGATCTGCCTGCCTCTGCCTCCCATGGGCTGGAATTAAAGGTGTGCACCAGTATACAACAAAATACCTGGTACAATGCCTGGACAAGCAAATGCATGGGATGTTTCTTTTGTGTGTCCAATATAGGTGTCTTCCAGAGAATGGTAAAGTATAAAAAGAATTTCTTGTTTTTCTTGGTGTGTTTGGAGTGGGTATAAGAAAGGTTAAAGTAACTACTGCATTTTTTTTTTATCTCCAGGGTCTAACAATTCTGGACACCAGCACCACAGTTCAATGTTGCTAGAAGTTTTTGGGTTGCTCCCCCTTGGTATTACTGAGGAGACTAGATGGTCCTCTCTGCCAGCGCTCGGAGTAGTTGGAAGACCAGGTAGATGAACTTTTAAAAGATTCTGGCAGCCGGGTGGCGGCGGTGGTAGGCGCCTTTAATCCCAGCACTTGGGAGGCAGAAGCAGGCGGATCTCTGTGAGTTGGAGGCCAGCCTAGTTCACAAAGAGTTCCAGAAAAGCCAGGACTGTTACATAGTGAAACGGGGGGCGGGCAGAGGGGGAGGAGCAAAAAAACCAAAAACAGGCATGGTGGCTACGTGTTTGTAATCCCAGCACTCCAAAGGCAAAGGCAAGCCAGCCTGGGCTACATAGACCAGATCTTAAAAACAAAATGGGGGCGGTGGTGGTTTGAGAATTGGCCGTGGGTTGCAGGTTGAACCTGGCGCACTTCCGTGAAAAGCGGTATCTCGGGAGCGATACCTAGATTCCCGGATTCCGGAAGCTGGTGTCACGGAGTCAGTTACAAAATTCAAATCTGCTATATGGTCACGCGTGATAGGTGGGTACAGGAAAGGCGGGAATACGTCAGTTCCCATCTTGCCTTGGGGCTGTGCCCTGTAAAAGGCGCTGTACCCGTACCATAGCGTCCATTTTGTACGCTCGGGAGCGGAGGAGCGGGTGGTGCCTGTGTCCTGTGCCAGACACCGCAGGAGCAGGTAAGCAAACGGTGGGCTAAGGCGGGCAGTGGTCTCATTTTAGTGTAGTACATTTAATTTAAAACACCACTGTGTGTGAATGTGGGAATTTTGGGACTGAGATTCCGGTAGACTGTTTTCCCCTCAGAGAAAGTTCTGGGTGGGTGTGTGGTGGGAATGTAGCTGAGGTGGTCCCTGGCACTGCCAGACAGAAGGACGGAGGAAAGCCCCGTTAAAAGTCCAATTCTGATACGGGGGTGGGGGTGTGGCGGGGAGACCCGACCAAAACCTCTTGGGGGGTTTGAGGAAAAGTTTTCCGAGTGGAAGGATGGAGGCTCCGAACAGTGGGACAAGAGGGCATTTCTCGTTCCAAACGGGCGGCATAGTGTACGGGTGGCGGAGGAGGAGGAGGTTGGTCGGTCTGGGCCCGGTGGGACAACGGTGGCTTGGCCGGGGTTTAGTCTTAATGTCTGGTGGTAGACTGGCGCCAGCGCCATAGTGACATGGCGGCACAGCCACTTGGAGAAGTCCCAAGTGGGTACAGGTTGTGGTTCTGGGGGGACTAGCCGATAAGCTGAGGCCGAGGCAGGTACGCGAAACAGGGGCTGAGGGGAGAGTTCTGAGGACCTGGACATTGAACTAGTGGCCTAGCCGAAGGGGAGGGGGCCAGGGTCGAAGTCTCAATAGCTTCTAGGAGCGAGAAGGGCAAAGTGCCAGAATGTTTTTTTTTTTTCTAGAACTTTCCACGAGGCCGGTGGGCGGGGACAGGAGCAAGATCTCTGGTAAGTTAGAGAAGCCTGAGGCCCCTGCCTGCGCAGCCAATGAGAAGCTGAGGGAGCAGAGTTGGGCGTTTCTTTTGGGGTTCTGGGAGTGGGAGCGGTAGGCGGGGTGAAGGGCGAGGCCACTTCCGGGAGTGGGAGCTAGGCAAGGTAGAGGGTGGGGCGGCTTCCGGGAGTGGGAGCGGTAGGCGGGGCGAATGGCGAGGCCACTTCCGGGAGTGGGAGCTAGGCAAGGTAGAGGCGGGGCGGCTTCCGGGAGTGGGAGCGGTAGGCGGGCAAAGGGCGGGGCGACTTCCGGGAGTGGGAGCGGTAGGCGGACGAAGGGCGGGGCGGCTTCCGGGAGTGGGGGCGAGGCAAGGTAGAGGGCGGGGCAGCTTCCGGGAGCGGGAGCGGTAGGCGGGGTGAAGGGCGGGGCGGCTTCCGGTAGTGGGAGCAGGAGCGGTAGGCGGGGCGAAGGGCGGAGCAGTTGGGTGGGGGGCTGTGGGGGGGGTCTGGGCGGGGGGGGAGTGGCGGGAGCAGGGGGGGGGGGTAGGACAGGAGCGCCAGTGGGGGCAGGGCACCCAGCTAGAGGGGACCTGTGCAAGAGCAGGAGGTGGCTGGCAGGGATCAGGGATGGTTGGCATGTACCCCTATGCAGCCCTGCTGGTTAAACATAACAAAAATTTAAAAACCTTGAAAGTAATCTTTCAAACCTTGAGGTTTGATGAAGATTAGAAGATCGTTAGTAAAAGGGGAATCAATCCAATTTTTTTAGACTTTAAAAATTTTTAAATCACTTTTTTTTTT
>CABHPH010136356.1:17470-31102 GCA_902168325.1 Peromyscus nudipes | reverse complement strand
CCCGAGCCCCAGCGGGAACCCGAGCCTGAGCCCGAGCCCCAGCGGGAGCCTGAGCAGGAACCCGTGCCTGAGCCGGAGCCTGAGCGGGAACCCGAGCCGGAGCCCGAACCCGAGCCGGAGCCTGTGCCCGTGCCCGAACCCGAGCCGGAGCCTGTGCCCGAGCCAGAGCAGGAGCCCCAACCTGAGCAGGAGCCCCAACCCGAGCTGGAGCCAGAGCCGGAGCTGGAGACAGAGCCGGAGCTGGAGACAGAGCCGGAGCTGGAGACAGAGCCGGAGCTGGAGACAGAGCCGGAGCTGGAGCCAGAGCTCGAGCAAAATGTTACAGCTGAAGAGGCCAAGGAGAGAAAGGCTGCAGCTCTGCTGGCCCAACAAAGAAAGAAGAGAAAAAATAGGTTTATATGTATGGCACCTCCTAAGTCACGTAAGAAACGTCGTAGGGTTGTCTCACAGGATTTGCCCAGCCTGCCAAGTGCCTCTGCAGAGCCTAGTCCTCCTGATGAGCCCACATCATCAGAGCAACCTGTTCCTCCTGCCGAATGCATGCCATTAAAGAAACCCAAAGGCAAAAGGGGACGCCCACGCAAGGTAGTAGAGTGATCTTTGTGCAAACGGGGGTGGGGGCTCCCATGTCCATCTTTCTTACACTCCAATATGTTAGCATGTACTCTTCAGTACCTCTGGAGTGCTTTTTCCCTGAAATACATCCTCAACATGCCCCCATAACTGGCTAATTGTTAATTCCTCTATGCAGCCATAAGTTAGAATGGCTCCTCCCTCCTAGGTTCCCAGTTTTAGAGTTTTTTATCAAGTGTGTAACATGTTGCCCAATTTGTCCCCTCAGTAGTCTGTTCATAAGAGGACTCTTAATGATTTATTCTCTTGAGGGTCTAGCCTCATGAGTGGCATGTAACAAGATGTTTAATAAATTTGTTAAATAAAATGAGTGAGGTCTCTGGCTGGAGTTATTGGCATTGTGGGTTCTGGAAGAAGGCAAAAGGCGAGGTTTGACTTGCAAATTGGGTGAAGGTGCTACTGGGGATATGGGGTACACCATACCAATCTTTAGATTGCGCGTGTCTGATAAGTTTTTTCACCCTGAAGGTCTCTCCACCAATGCAGCAAACGGAATCAGACAGAATCACGAAAAGCCCAGGTTTAATGGGTGAAGTGTCCTGGGTGATTTCCCGGGTCCCTTAGGAGACCGGAAAAAGCCTGAGTCTTTTTCTGGGATACCATTTATATCTCCTCTTGTGGGCGTGGTCTTGAACCTCTTTGGGGAGGAGCTGTATTTGGTGGCTTTTAAAGGGCGGGTTTGGGGAGGAGCTGTGTTTGGCGGGCTTTGATGGGGCGGGTTTGGGGACTCTGAAGGTAGCAGTATGTAGCCTGCCCGCACAGTCTTGTAGGTGCTGCCCTGTGCTTGCCTGTGAGAGCCTTTTTTTTTTTTTTTTTTTGAGACAGGACTCCCTCTGTAAACTACTCTGGCCTCAAACTTGGAGATCCCCCTGCCTCTGTCTCCCAGGTGCTGTGCCTCCAACACCCAGCCAGGAGAGCCCTACTTGAGCTTCTGTCAGCTACTTGATGGTACCAATTTTCAGGGTACAATCAACTATTATCCTTTCAGTTAACAGTAGATAAAAAAATTAGGGGCCTTCCCAGAAGAAACCCATTGCAGCAAAAGTTGAAAATTGCAAGACTGGATATGTGTACTGCTCACTTGCACGGAATATGATGGCATATTTTTTTGTGTGTGTTCATCAGTCCAGGGGATACTGGAGACTTGAAGGGAATGGAGTTGTTATGCCCAGATTGCAACCCCAAAGAGACCACTGAAGACCGAGGATGTCCAGAATGCAACAGCAAGGTTTATTCTATAGATACAAGCCTAGGCAGGAAACTCGTTCCTACACCCAATAGAGTGAGGCAGGGAGGAGTTGCTCTTTCTTTGTGAGGCTACCTATTTAAAGGCAAAAACCGCAAGCCCTTCAGGGTGGTTGGGGGGGTTGGGGTTTTGGCACAGGTACAACTCGGATTGGTTTATTTTTATTTTTGAAGGTCTCTGTTCTCTTTTAATTGGGTGAGGGTATGTAACCTTTAAATTTACTGGTTGGGATTTACAATTATCATTTTGGGGGCTGTCCGGGACAAGTCCCAGGCTCTGTGCTTGAGCTGCCATGGGGGCTGACTGGCCTTGCACGTACTGACTGTGGGGGCTGACTCAGTGGCCCAGGCTCTGTCCTTGAGCTACCATGGAGGCAGGTTGGCCTAGCATGTTCACATTGACCCATGCACATAGCTCTAAGTTGGTGAGGGGTCCTAGACAGTAAACATCTGGCTGAACCTTGAACAGTCAGAGTACGTGCAGAAAGGGAGCTACTGCAAGGACTGTGTCTTTTGTTCATGGCCCTCCCAGAAACTGCTTGCTTAAGTCTCAGGAAACTGAAATTGAGGCCTGATCTCTTGAGAGAAGATTCACAACCTGTTATGGCATCTACTTGGTCCTTTCAAGAGTTTGGTTGGACAAAAAGTTTCTGACCCTAATTGGGCATGCACATGTAGAGTGATGAGGTCACCTGCTGGTTCCATGTGTCATCATCCTGTCCCCCCCATCCCCAGCCATCTAGCCAAAGGACAATGCCTGTGTGCTCTACTTAAATCTTAGCTGTTACCTGGCAGAGTGTTTCCTTCAGCCTCACAGCCCCTCTGGCCTCTGAAGTTTACTTTATCCTTACACTCAGGTCGAAGATGTATATGTAGCCAAGGCACTTTGTTTGTTTTTGTTTTTTTGAGACAGGGTTTCCTCTGTGTAGCTTTGGTGCCTGTCCTGGATCTCCATCTGTAGATCAGGCTGGCCTCAAACTCACAGAGATCCACCAGTCTTTCTGCCTCCTGAGTGCTGGGATTAAAGGGCCAAGGCACTTCTTAGGCTACACACAGCCTGATGGCCATCCGTTTGTACTTAAGCAAGCCAACACAGTTGAATGTGATGGCACATTAATCCCAGCAATCAGCAGGCAGAGGCAGGACAATTAGGAGTTTAAAGGCTGCCCTCTACAAATCAAGGTCAAGGCCCGTCTGGGCTACATGATACTCTTACCTCAAAAAATCAACAAGGCAATTACATGTTCTGATCTGGGGTCGGAGGGAGGGTAGTTAAAAATGTCTTCCAGGTTTTTCCAGTTCTTTCCATGAGCACATTTCCCCTTAATATTGTGTATATTCTTGGGTTTTGTTTTGTTCGGCAGGATTGGGGTTAGAACCCTTAGCCTTGAACATGCTGCCAAGCACTCTACCACTGAGCCACATCCATGCTATCCTGTGAATTTTCAAAGTGTCTGTCCCTGACGCAAGAAAAAAAAATGTTAAGGTGTGGTAGATTGCTTGGAGTTCTTTTATTAAGTCACAGGAAGCTATCAAAAACAAGTGATTGCATGGGTCAAAGGCATATTACTACTTAAGCTAGAAGTCAGTACATTTTCTCATTTAGATTCTAAAAATCTCACTCTGCCCTTTAAAATAGGATTTTCAGTTTTATCTCTTGTTTTAGTTCCATTTGGGAGTAACGCACACTTACATCTGAATTATCTTGTTTTGTTTTGTGTTTGTTTTTTGAGACAGAGTTTCTTTGTGTAGCCCTTGCTGTCCTGGAACTCGCTTGGTAGACCAGGCTGGCCTGGATGGAACTCACAGAGATCTGCCTGCTTCTGCCTCCTGGGTATTGGGATTAAAGGTGTGCGCCACTACTGCCCAGCTACATCTGGATTATCTTAGAAAGTATGTATGAAGAAGCATATTTTTGTGTTAGCATTTTTTTTGTGGGTTTTGTTTTTGTTGTGCTTGGGGATGGAACACTACTTCAGCCTGGTGATAACTTATTAAGTTTATATTTTGGGAGAGAAAAATCTTCAGGGAGGGGAAGGGGAAAAGAGTTGGTATGTCAGGTGTGGGGTAGGGGAGGTCAGCTTCGATCTGAGAAAAAGGCTTTGTGTCCCTGTGCTTTTTGTGGCTGAGATGATTGGGACAGTTCGCCATGTGCTCTAGGACCCCCTATCAGCAAGGAGTCATCTCTGGATTCTATATATATGTTTAAGCTGCTTTGCCTATAGGGATGCTTGTCTCGATCATATCTAGGTTGCTTTGCTGACAGAGGAAAGGAGAAGCTGCCTCTTGGTATCCTCGTCACTACCCTTCTTCTGCAGTGGCCCGCCTGTTTGAACTTTTAGCACTGTCTTGTTGAACTTCATTGCTCTGGGAGCCTCCTGCTGTGCTTCCCATAGTTCTTGTATAGGCTGCTGCTGCTGCTTGTTAATTCTTTTGATGTGGGGTGCACAAGCTTGGAGAGAAAGTTTGGGTTGCTAAGCCCCAAGGCTAGCTTTCTCTGAGTAGACACTCGGGTCCTCTTCTCTGCTGCATCTGGCAGGTGCTCTTGGCTGTCATCTGCTGCCTTTGCTGATACATACCTAGTGTTGAAGAAATGTGAGCTTGTGAAGCCAGAAACTCACTGTGTTCCCATTTCTTTTTCTAGTCCTGTGGGCTTATTTCTCTGGTTGTGGTTTGCTCTAGCCATTGTTGTTGTTATTATTATTATTATTATTATTATTATTATTAATTTTTTTTTGGTTTCTTTGAGACAGGGTTTCTCCGTGTAGTTTTAGTGCTTGTCCTGGATCTCGCTCTGTAGACCAGGCTGGCCTCGAACTCACAGAGATCCATCTGGCCCTGCCTCCTGAGTGCTGGGATTAATGGCGTGCCTCTAGCCATAATTTTTAAAAAGCCTCCTCCAGGTATAGTGGCACAGCTAGTAAATCCCAGCAATTGGAATGATTGCCACGAGTTTGGGACCAGCCTTGCCTATGTGACAAGAGCTTATCTCCTAAAAAAAAAAAAAAAAAAAACACTTCTAGAGGGAGGAAGGATTGTACAAACCAGAAAGGTCAAGGACATCACAAGGGAACCCGCAGAAACAACTAACCTGGCTCATTAGGGGCTCACAGAGTCTGAACCAACAACCAGGGAACCTTCATGGGACTGACCTAGGCCCTCTGCATGTAAGTTACAGTTGGTAGTGTAAGTGGAGTTTTCCTGTCCTGGCAGCCGTTTCCCAAATAACCAACACGGAGACTCAGTATTAATTGTAAATGCTCAGTCAATAGCTCAGGCTTGTTACTAGCTAACTCTTACATTTAAATTAGCCCATATTTCTTATCTATGCTCTGCCACATGGCTTGGTACCTTTTCTCAGTAAGGCATGCCCATCTTGCTTCTCTCTGTCTCTGCTGGTGTTTCCTCTAAATCCGCCCTTCTTCCTCCCAGTATTCTCCTAGTCTGACTCTCCTGCCCAATCTCTTTCTGTCCAGCTATTGGACTGTCAGCTTCTTTATCAAACCAATCACAGTGACATATATTCACACAGTGTAAAGGAATATTCCACAGCAGTGGGACTCCTAACAGTGGGAGCAGGGGGCTGTCCCTAACAATTTGGCTGTCTCTTGGGAACCTATTCCTCATACTGGGTTGCCTTGCCCAGCCTAAATACAAGGGGAGATGCTTAGTCTTACTGCAACTTGATATGCCATGATTTATTGATACCCATGGGAGCCTGCCCCTTTCTGAACAGAAACAGAGGAGGAGTGGATTGGGGTGGGGGTGGGGGATCTGAGGAGGGAGAAGAAGAGGGAGGGGAAACAAGTCAGGATGTAAAATAAATTAATTTAAAAACCACTTAAAAATTTTTAAAAACCCACTTTTCTTTAAATCAGCAGTGACTGAGCATTGGTCCTTCTGTGTTTAGCACTATTCTTTGTGCTTTTGAAGTATGCCTTGAAATATAGGGCAGCAATCATGGTTTAATGAAAGGACTGAGGATTTGGGTCAGAAGATCTGTTGTCTCTGACCTCTGAGCTTCAGTGTCCTCATTTGCAAGATAGAGATGGGAACAAACAGTGATAACTTCTTGAGTCGTCCACTTGGAGCAGAGTAGAAGTGGTAGCTGGAAACAGTGGTTAGAACCACATTGACTCAGGCCTTGACTACCAGGCCAACTGGTCAAGGAAAAGCCAGAAGGAAACGATAGCAGTCTGGAGGTGAGTGAGTAGTTGGATTAGAATGAAAAGAGCCTGTTAGTAAAGAGCACAGGGGGAGAGTGCTGTTGTATAAGGGGAGGACAGGAACTCGATTAGAGAGGTGAGCCTGAATTGCAAAGGAGATGCTAGCTGGAAGAGCCCAGAGTCAGAAGATAGCAGTCCAAATCCCAGTTGAACACAGGGTAAGGGAAAGTGGATTTCAAATACCTCTGAGGTTTTCAGCCAGTTGTGACAAAATTTTGATTATGGAGCCTGTTATGCTAAAGATAGACTCATAAATCTGTTGGAAATTTGCATTGAATAACTGTGAAATCAGAAGCACCAAAGGAGAGCTTGAGGCTGAAGCTGTAGGTGTGGTTGAAACCTGGCCTCATACCTTTGACGACATGTGCCAACAGTAAAGAGAAACACTGTGGCTAGAAGCCTGGGAAACAAATGTTCTTATATAATGAGACAGAAGGAAAGAGCAACAAGTTTTTAGACCTTTATGCATGCATGCCTTCTCCTATTTCTTTAGCTATGCAAAATTCACCTAAATTTACCTTTGCAGAAAATCTGTGCAAAATACTTGGATGTTTCTTGGAAAATATTGAAAAATTAAAACAGTATTCTGGAAGGAATTTCAAGCACAATAAGGAAGAGCTGGCTCAGAAAATCTACAGGCTACTTAACCACACTGTCTTTGATGGAAAGGTGGAAAAACGAGCATTTATTAAATGCCTCTTGTACACTAGCACTCTTGGCTGCTGCATTAACCACGTATACTTCATGTCCTGGAGATGTGTTAGTTTAAGTAGAACTAGACCACTCCATGAGTAGAAAAGAAAGGTCTATTGGGGGTCAAACTGCCAAGGCTATCTCTCAGATGGGCAGAGAGAGTCAAAATAATGGGAAAGCAAGCAGATTTTATATGATAGTCAGCAGGTGGGGGTCTTGGTGCTGATACAGGCCGTTCAGATTAATAAGCAACTAGATGCCCTTTCCAATAACAATCCTTCTGCTTACCTAGTTAGAATCCTTCTATTTAGGACATTGTCACCAGCACTGCCATATTTGGGGGCCCACTTTGGGCTTAACAGACATGAGAGATAATGTTTATGTGAAAGATAATTTTTTGGGTTGTATATATGAGCAGATGGTTATTACAGAAGGAGATTAGCCGAGTGAGAATGACTGAAAAGTCTGAGAAGTCAGAAAGTAGGATCTCCTAGAAGACATGAGGCTCCTGCTTTTTTTTGTTGTTGTTGTTTTGTTTTGTTTATTTGTTTGTTTTTTGAGACAGGGTTTCTCTGTGTAGCTTTGGCTCCTTTCCTGGAATTCACTCTGCAGACCAGGCTGGCCTCGAACTCACAGAGATCCACCTGGCTCTGCTGGGATCAAAGGCGTGTGCCACCACCGCCTGGCTGGCTCCTGCTTCTTTTTTTTTTTTTTTGGTTTTTCGAAACAGGGTTTCTCTGTGTAGCTTTGCGCCTTTCCTGGAACTCGCTTTGGAGACCAGGCTGGCCTCGAACTCACAGAGATCCGCCTGGCTCTGCCTCCCAAGTGCTGGGATTAAAGGCGTGCGCCACCAACGCCCGGCCCTGCTTCTTAAAGAATGGTTAGTACTGAGAACAGCAGAAGGGGAAGGAGATGTGTTGAGGCAAAGAAGATGATGGAAAGGAGCTGGACAAGTTGCTTAGCCTCATTTTACCCATGGCTCCTGTGAAATGAGGCCAGTAATAGTACAGTCATCTTTGGTGCCTGCAAGGAACAACTGGTTCTGGTACCCCTCAACAAATTGCAAAACCTACAGATGCTCAAGTCCCTTATATAAAATGTCTTCTGAGCATCCTCCTCCTCTATACTTCATCTATATGTTACTTATAATGCCTAATAGAGTGGAAATAGCATGTAGGAGATAGTTGTTATAGTGGCAAGGGAAAATCTGTATATATTCAGATTCATGTTTTTGTCATTTTATTTTATTTATTATTTGACAGTTTTATACATTTATGTAATAAATTTTAGTCATTTTTGATGTGCAGTTTGTTGAATCCATGGTACAGAACTCATGAATACAAGGTCAATTGTACTTATTACCTCAGAATTACTATTAGAGTGCAAGATCTCATATTCATAAAGTGCTTAGAACAGGGCCTAGGCATAGCGAGTTTGTGTTTTCTGGTCTTAGACGGCCTTGGGAATTAGGTTAGGGGAAGTGACGTTTAAACTGGTAGGCACCAATCAGTGCACAGGAGGATGTGACAGGAAGCTACCACTGAATGACGTCCATCTGCTAGTAGCTTGGTGCTATGGACTCGATTAGAAAATCCAGAGGTAGAGACCTTCTGGCCACTCCTCTTGTTTGTTCATTTTGAGGTTTTTTTTGTTGTTGTTGTTTTGTTTTCTTTGCCATGCTTCCTTCATATGAGGAAAGAGCCCTACCACTGAGCTGTACCATCTCTCATAGATCATGTTGTTGTTTAATCCAGTTTTATAGTCTTCTGATGAAGAGACCTGGCAGCGGGAAAGTTCTTCAATCCTGAAGGTCCTCCAGGTATCCTTTGGTATCCTTCCTCATGCCAGTGGTGTTACATCAGATGAGTGGAACCCAAGAGCGTTCTGAGCTGTGCAGATGCTTGCCCACCTCAGCAGCTGTATGTCTCTCCTTGACTGTCTCAGTCTTGGATCCATGCATCTAAGGACACAATCTTACATTCATGTGGCCCCAACAATCTCCTTCCTTGTGTCCTGATTAATTAACCTATTCATTGTCCTTCCCAGGACTTTAACTTGGCCCCCATTCTTCCCAGAATGTTTAGATTTGCATTGTATTTGTATACAATTCTCTTTAGCGTACTCATGTACTCAGAGCCAAGAATGTAGGGAAGACAGTTCCTCTTAAATTGTTTTTTAGTTTTTGAGAATTTCATATGTGAATACTATACTTATATCATTTCTGTTACTCCCTGTTCCAACTCCTCCTATGTCCCCACCTCTCAAATTCATGACCTCTTTAATTTGTGTGTGTGTGTGTGTGTGTGTGTGAGTGAGTATGTGTAAAACCTACTAAGTTCATTTAGTGTTGCTCCTATGTACATGTGTTTAGGGCAGACCATTTGGGATTGTATAACCATCAGGGATTCATCCCTGGAAAAACACTGATTATTTCTGTAGGACAGCTATTGCCTGTAGCTTTTCATCTAGGGGTGGCACCTTGTGAAATTTCCCCCACCCACATTAGCATGTCCTCTTACTTTTTATTAGAGGGAGAAGAACTCTTGTTCTTATTTCCTGATATGCTGAGAGTTGTTTCTAGGGAGATGGCTCAGCAGCTAAGAGCACTTACTGTTCTTGCAACAGACCCAGCTTTGGCTTCCAGCATGCACATGGCAGTTCACAACTGCTCTATAACTCCAGCTCCAGGGGACCTGACACTCCTATCTCTTCTGGCCTTTTCTGGTACACATGTGGTACACATACACTCAGGCTTACACACATACATATACATTTTTAAAAAGTAAACCTTTAGAACTGCTTTCTGATACTTTTGTTTGCTTTTCCTTTTCAGTTTCAGCCAGAGAAAATAGCAATCACTTGGAATAAAAAGATGTTGTGGACTGCTGGTTTATGCACTACCAATGAGATACAAGAACCCAAGATTGCTAAGATTGTGATTTCTCTGAAAGTCTGCAACTCGGCAGGTGATTCCAGGAAAATAGTGGCTTTACCTTAGCACCCTGTCCTGATAACAAACCTGTTCAACTACTCTTACCTGGCAGCCTGTGTCACAGCTTTGAACTGTCATTTCTAGGCAGACAGGCCTTCTGTGTGTGGCTTAGAGGACATCATTATTGGATGTCTCACCATTCCTAGGAATCCAACATATTTTCCAGGCCTATCTACACATTTCCCTTGCCAAAGCCAGCATCTCCATTCTCTCAGTTGCCAAGGATCAAGATGACCGCTCTAGCCAGTCATCAACCCCCTGCTCCAGTTTTTCATTTGTCCAAGTCTGGGTACTCATCCCCTCCTTCTTCTCCCTGCGGCAGTCCATTGTTTTTGTTTTTTTTCCCTGTGGGCCGCTGTGTTGCTTTCTTGCTCAGAGCCTGGGTTTGGGGGCCATTGTAATCTGCTCCTGCTTCACATGGTCCATCTGGCCCTTCACTGCTCCATCGCTAGCCCATGGGTCAACCATTCTTTTCCCACTTTCAAAATGCAGCCCATGATTTTCTAGGTCCAGTCATTACTTACATTGTTTGACTTCTCCCAAATGCTCCCACCATATTGGGGACCAGAGCCTCACACATGCTCTGTAAGTAGTATGCCATTGAATAGCAACTACAACCCTCATTTTAGAATCAAGGGTTCTGTCTTGTTTCTGATATGGTGTCTTGCTATGTTGTCCAGGCTGGTCTTGAACCCCTGGACTCAAGCAGACCTCTCATCTCAGCTTTCTGAGTAGCTGGAAGTACATACAGGTGTCTGGATATAGCCTTGGCTGGCCTCATACTATATAGCTCAAGCTGACCCTGAACTTGTATAGTCCTCTTGCCTCAGCCTTTCAGTGCCGAGATTACAGAAGTGAGCTGCTTTTTTTGTTTTGTGTTTTTTTTCTAGTTTTTCATACAATGTATTTTGATCATGTTCTAATTCCTCCCAGACCCTCCGTACCCACCCAACTTTATGTATGCTTGCCTGTGTTCTCTCTCTCTCTCTCTCAAAAAAAAAAAACACAAGAAAACAAAAAACTAAAATCAAAGAAAAAAATCAGTAAAGATAAAAAATACTAAAGCAAACAAAGCAATGTTGTTTTGAGATAGGATCTCACTACGTAACTCTGATCTCTAACTCGGGGTCATCCACCTGTTCCATCCTTTCAAGGGCTGGGATTACAGGTTGTGTATGGTCTAAATTCAGTCAGTTGTTAAGAGTCTAGCTGGGGGGGGCAGGGGGCGGGAGGGGGGGAGAACAAGGGAATCTGTGGCTGATATATAAAATTAAATTAAATTATAAAATAAAAATCCAAGAACATAAAAAAAAAAGAGTCTAGCTCAGGCCGGGCGGTGGTGGTGCACACCTTTAATCCCAGCACTTGGGAGGCAGAGCCAGGGGATCTCTGTGAGTTCGAGGCCAGCCTGGTCTCCAAAGCGAGTTCTAGGAAAGGCGCAAAGCTACACAGAGAAACCCTGTCTTGAAAAACCAAAAAAAAAAAAAAAAAGAGTATAGTGCCAAGTCTGTTGATCTGAGTTTAATTCCCAGGACCGGCATATTAGAAGGGAAGAACTGACTCCCACAAGTTCTCCTCTGGCCTCTACATGTATGCTATGGCATGCGCATGTATTGACACACACATACAATAAATGTAATTAAATTTTTTTTTTAAAGAGCCCAGTTCAGATCTCTATTTTACCCCAAGCTTCTGCTCACCAAATCTCATGGCCAGAGATACCTCCTGAGCCTACCTTTGTCCCGAGAGTGAAGAAACCAAGCCTCGTCCAGGTACATTTCTAGCAATGCCCCACAAAAAGATGAACATGCTGGAGCTGCTCCCCAAAAACCTGACCACTTAAGGAGCAGCCCAAACCAAAACCAGCTTGTTTGGGGTGGAAGGGAACACTTGCAGCTGCCTGTGTGTGTTTCTGGGAGATGGCCTTGTGTTGGTGGGGGTGAAAGTCAAGGGCTTGCTGCGTAGTAGATCGGAAAAAATCCATTTTCGTGCTGACAGTTTCTTTTTAGTCCTCTTTCAAGATCGAATCCGAGACACCTTGATCCATGAACTATGCCATGCCTCCTGGCTGCTTGATGGAATCAGGATTCACATGGTAATTCATGGCAATATTATGCTCAAAAATGCAATTCAGTACACCCAGAGCTTCCTAAGGTCATCCGTTGCTATAACTATACAATTAGCTACAAGATCTGTTATGAATGTATTCTGTGCAAATGCAGGTAAGACCTTTTCAGAGCTTTTCCAATTGTTTTGTTGTTCTGGCCTCTGTAGCTATTGTTTGTTTTCTTTTTCTGGTACTGGGAATTGAACTAAGGGACTCCCGTGTGCCAGGCAAACACTACATAGCACCCCTGCCTGAGCCATATCACCAGCCAGCCCTCTTTCTTGTGGTTTCTGTTTTTGTTGTTTTGAAACAGAGTCCCAGCAAGTTTTCTATGCTGGTCTTGAACTAGCTTTGTAGCTTAGGCAGGCCTTGAACTGTTGCAGGACCAAGTGGATCTTTAGTAAGTCTATGGACTGTCTGACTTAAGGAGTCAATCTCACTATTTCTGTGTTCTCTTTCTCCATTATCTCCCCCAATTTGAGCTGGCTTGACCCTGCTGCTGCCTGGGACTCCTCAGAACCCACAGAAAATTGCTTTGGGTACAAGGCTAAGGAGTTGGAGCTGATGTTGAGGTGTTGTGATTGATTTTTTTTTTTGGTATGGTGTCTCCTTCCTCACCAGGATTGGCCACTATACCAGATCCTTGAATCACTGAATGCTTGCTTCATCTGTGCCAGACGCAAAGGGCCTCTGGTCTTGCTGCTATTATTCTGGAAGGATGGAACCGCCATTGTGCCCCATGTGAGACCATTTGCCAACTATGTGCAGGAGAATTATAGAGCAGTGTTTAATGGTACAGCAGGAATCAGCCATGGGGCTGTGATGAAGATTCAGCAAGGATTATTTGCCAGTAAACAAAAGGAAAATCCTTAAGGTTTTCCTGGAGTATATTTATGTGAGCCAAATCCTTGACGGACACTAAGTTCTAGAAAACTCTATTTCTGTAAGGCTTTAAATATTGGAGTTCAAAAGTGTTTTCTGACTTGTTATTAATGGTGATTGTTCTTAACAAAGAATTCTTTTGCTAACCATACAACCCTTGACAATACTTGAAGCTTTTGGATCCACCTTGGATCTTAACTTTGACTATGTAGTTTTTGTTTTTCTTTTGTTGTTGTTGTTGTTTTTTTGTTTTGTTTTTGGTTTTTCGAGACAGGGTTTCTCTGTGTACCTTTGGAGCCTGTCCTGGCACTCACTCTGTAGCCCAGGCTGGCCTCGAACTCACAGAGATCCGCCTGCCTCTGCTTCCCAAGTGCTGGGATTAAAGGCGTGCGCCAACACTGCCCAGCAACTATGTAGTTTTAACATATGGAAAGAAACAGAAGAAAATGATGTTTCTTGGGAGGGGGAGGGGTGAGAACATGAGACTATTGTCAGAAAAGAGTAAGCTGTGAAGCCCTGCCTCACAGCAGGGCTGCTGCCAGCCTATCAAACACCTCCCATGTGTGAAGAGCCAGCCTGATTCATGAATTCCAGCCTGCTTCATGAATTCCAGCTACTCCTGGCTTTGAGTGACGCTGTCTACGCCATGCAATTATTCAGAAAATAAATATTTTCATCTCACTTTATGGCTGTCTCCTTCAAGTGCTCCAGCAGATTCCTCCCTATCTCTGGGAGCTATGGAGGGTATGGATAGGACCCAACATTGTACTAGTGTATTCATGGGGATACCACAGAAAATGACAACCAACTTGGGGCTTAGAGAAGCACAAATGTATTCTCTTAGAGTTTGTGAG
>CABHPH010136356.1:0-17370 GCA_902168325.1 Peromyscus nudipes | reverse complement strand
TCGTGTGTGTGTGTGTGTGTGTGTGTGTGTGTGTGTGTGTGTGTGTGTGTGTGTGTGTATGTCCTGGGGAAACCAGTGGCAAACCTTCAGTTTCATTCCCAAGAGATTGTGTTTTGAGACAGTTTCTCATGTAGTTGTAGGGCTTTCCAATTAGGCTAGGCTGGCTAACCAGCAAGTTAGTGCGTTCTTCCTGTTGCCAGCTCCCCAGGACTGGGGTTACAAGTGCACACTACCATGCCCAGCTTTTCTGCGGTTGCTGGGACCAAATTCAGCTCCTGTGCTCACATGGTTAGTAGTTTACAAATTGAGCCCTCTCTTCAGCCCATTATTATCATTTTTATTACTTACTACTTTTTTTTTTTTGTTTGTTTTTTTCGAGACAGGGTTTCTCTGTGTAGCTTTGCACCTTTCCTGAAACTCGCTTTGTAGACTAGGGTGGCCTCGAACTCTCAGAGATTCGCCTGCCTCTGCCTCCCAAGTGCTGGAATTAAAGGCGTGCGCCACCACTGCCCGGCCCTTACTACTATTTTTGATAGGTCTCATGTAGTCTAGGCTGCCTTGAATTTAAAAAAAAATTAATACATTTATTTTATTATTATACATTTATTTTAGGGGAAGGAGCATGTTTGTGTCCCAGCACACATGTAGAGGTCAGAGGACAAATTTGGGAGTCAGTTCTCTTCTATCTTGTGGGTCCTAGAGATTGAACTCAGGTTGTCAGGCTTGGTGACAAGCACCATTATCCGCTGACCCACCTGCCTCGGCCCTGACCTTGGATGCTATGTAGCCAAGGCAGGACCATGGACTCCTGGTCCTGTCTCTGCCTTCCAAATACTAGGGATTATAGGCATAGACTACTATGCCCTGCCAAAATCTTATTTTAAAATAAGTTGGTTCATAGATTAGTAACCTCAGTTCTCCTTTGCCATGTTTGTTGGCTTGAGTTTTGTTTTTGTTTGGTTGTTTGGTTTTTTTGTTGGTTGGTTTTTTTGAAACAAGGTTTCACTGTGTAGCCCTGATTGGCCTGGAACTTGCTAGGTAGATGAGGCTGACTTCAGACTTACAGATAACTTCCTGCTTCTGCCTGCCAAGGGCTGAGATTACAGGTGTATACCAACCACCACACCCCTCTGCTTGCTTGTCTGAGACAGGGCTTTCCACATGTAGCCCCAGACTAGGCTCGAGTCCACAATGCACCCAGGCTAGCTTTATATTGTTGATCTTCCTGCCTTCTCCCCGCAAGTACTCGGATTACAGGCATATACCACCATGCATAGCTATTCCCTTTTGCCACATAAGGTGACCTAATCACAAGTTCTGGGGATTGGAGCATGGATGTCTTGAGGGGTCCAGTTTTTGGCCTGCTACAAATAATGCTTATCTTTATCACTGTACCATTACTGATACTTTAATAAGCAGGACATATCATTTTAACATTTCCCTCTTGCTTCTCATTTTGCAGAGGGATGGAGTAGTCTTTGGAACACTGAAGCTAGATGTGACTGCAGGTATATATAGAGCAGGGCAAGCTTCCCCTTCCCTCCCGGGCTCCAGCATATCTGCAGCTTCAAACAAAGTCCAGCTTGTCAGAGAGGGTCATGGCCCATCTGTGACTTCACTGAGGGCACTGATATGCAGTGGGTAGCTCTGTCACCTGTGCTTCTGGAAAGCTCTGGTTATTTTTTTCCACTCAGCTTTAGATGTGGAAAACGCTCCTGTTGGCCGCTTCTTTCTTGGTGGCTATATGCTAACGACTGCTAGCAAATCATCAGGCCCTATTGCTGGCGTGTGTGTGTGTGTGTGTGTGTGTGTGTGTGTGTGTGTGTGTGTGTACCTTATTTCTTTGAGACAGGGTCTCTTCCTGAACCCAGAGCTCAACTCTTCCCCCCAGCTCCAGGCTGGCGGCCAGCCAACCTACCCCACAGTGTTGGGGTTACAGGCACACATGGTCACACCCAGCTTTTACGTAAGTGCTGGTAGTCTGAACTTGGGTCTTTGTGTTTGCTTAGCAAGCATTCTTACCACCTGAACCATCTCGCCAGCCCCACCATTTTTTCAAGTCCATTTCTCAACAGTAAGATCCTGTACTATCCAAATAAGCCATACAAGCTTCTCTGGCTGGCCTGTGATCTCATTACCTTATCCCAGGCTATCCTACAACCTCATCAGTCCTTCCCTTACCCAAACTCTAACTCCAGCCAGCTGAGACCACTTACTATTTTTTGAAACAGGGTCTCTCTCTGTGTAGCTCTGGCTGGCCTAGAACTTGCTCTATAGATCAGGCTGACCTTGAACTCATGGAGATCCACTTGCCTCTGCCTCCCAAATACTGATATGTACCACCACATCTGGCCCAGCTGAGACCACTTATAAACTCCCCAAACAAAGCATTGCTATTTTCAGCCTCTCCACCTCTCTACTGCCCTCCCTTCAGCCTAGAAATAAAACACTTCTTCCTTCTCTTACCCCTGGAGATGCCACTTGCCCCTTAAGCCTCCAGGAAGCCACCCCAGATAGCTCCTGCCGTCATGCTCAGCCCTGGACTCAGCATGTGCTGCCTCTTTGCTTTGTAGCATAGATCGCTTGGAATTTGTTCCTTTTTACCACTCCTTACCTGATGGCCTGAGCTGCTGGGATTCAGGAATTCTGGCCTATTGATGTCTAGTGGCCCCAAAGTGTACCCAGACAACTAACTGCTTAACTATCCACTGCACTACAAGCCCGTGAAGGTGTCTTAGCGGCTCCACTAGGCAACAGGGGGTCCATCAGAGGGCACAGCAGAGCCCGGGAGGGCAGAAAGGCAGACTGTAGGCCAGGCAGGATGAGGCGGGATGAGGCAGGAAGTGCACTCCTGAGTCCCATCAGGCCTGGCCCAAATGATGACTGTGCATACACCCTGGTCCTCATTCTCTTGTTTATTGAAAGTTTAAGCAGAGTTTTAGACATAAAAGTGGGCAGATATTGAGATACTGGGGACCATAGGCGCATTCAGTGATGAGCAAGACCTGGCTCTCTCTGCTCCTCACCTCTCCCCTCACACAGGGAAGGCGGAGTTCGAAGGGTGGGAGGTTTCCAGGCAGATAGCTCTGAAATAGCAAGAGAGGCATGGCAGCTGAGGCTCAGTAACGGTGCTGTCCTTGGAGCTGGGAGAGTGGTTCTCAGGAGATCTGGAGGTGCTGGGCTGCCAGTGAGGCCCAGCAGCAAAGTTATGGGTGAGTCAAAGCTAGCCCAGCCACAAGGAGGAGAAGAACCTGCATGTGTTAGGACTTAGGTTGCACAGGCTACAGTTTCATTCCGGAATTACAAGCCCAAGTAGGAGGCCTCTGTCGTCTCAGACCAGGACGATTCCCGTCGTGAAGATGATGGCTGCCGCTGGGGCCTTCTCTGGTCAGAGCGGCCCAGGCGCATGAGCAACATCCACATTTGTTCTCTGAACTTGACCCCCACAAAGGCATAGAGCAGTGGGTTGAGGCAGCAGTGCATGTAGCCCATGCCCGAGGTGACTGACTTGGCCACATCCACATGGCTTTCTCGACCACAGTTTCGGGCCAAAACTCCCAGGTCCATGAGGATATCCACCAACACCACCAGGTGATAGGGGGTCCAGCAGACAGCAAAGGCTACCACCACCACCACCACTAGCCTTATGGCTCGTAAGCGCCTCTGGCTTCTGGAGACCAGCAGCACAGCCAGGATATGGGCATAGCAGTAAGCCATGACTAGAAGGGGCAGCAGGAAACCAGCCACCAGCTGCAGTATACGCAGAGCAGTGTGACCCACCTGTGGGAAGTTGTACTGGCAGTGAATGGCATTGAGGCGCTGATCATGGCTGGCCGACAGGAAGATGAAGTCTGGGAGGGCAAAGAGCAGACAGAGTCCCCAGACAACTATGCAGGTGAGGGCTACGCGTACCCAGGGGTCCCGGCGGTAGATCTGGGTGGCATGCACTATGCTCAGATAGCGGTCGAAGCTTATGCAGGCCAGCAGGAAGGCCCCTGCATAGAAGTTGATGTTAAAGAGGGCACCTGCCACTTTGCAGAGGCCAGAGCCGAAAACCCACTGGACAGCAGCGTCTACTGCCCACAGTGGGAGGGTCAATACCAGCAGTGCATCGGCCACAGCCAGGTGGAGCAGGAAGGTGTCCGTGCTGCTCAGGGCAGTGCGATGACTCAGTAGCACAGCAGCCACGGCCCCATTGCCTAGTAGCCCCAGCAAAAAGAGGAGGCTGTAGAGGGCTGGCAGGAAAGCTCTGTCAAAGTTCAGACTGAAGTCCTGTGCACAGGGCGGGGAGTCAAAGTCGCTCTCGTTCTCCCCGTAATCATAAGGAGAGGTACTGTTTTCCAGAAGAAAGGCAAAGTCCGAGGCATCTAGCACTTGACGTTCACTCACCTGCCCAGGGAAGGGGAAAGAGGGAAGGGAGGCTGTTCTCTGTAAAGGCCCGGCAACTGTCTTGCCATTTGGTGCCTCGTCATTTGTTCTGATGAGTGTTTCCCTTAGCAATAACCCTGTCTGGGTCAGACCCTAAGCTATTTCTTTCTCTCTCCCAGGTCCGCTCCTTCTTAACGCCATCTACTCAGACTGGGATGGTGACTCCCCTTCACAAAGGCTGGCAACCCCAGACCCTTTCTGGATTATCTCACGGGCCAGGGATCCTTTGCAGGTCTGGAGCCTCATATTCTCTTTCCCTTCACTCTGTGGCTTGCTGCCTCAATGTTACGGCCACAGCTGGATCAAGCACCTGCCTCTCCAGGTGCTTCCTCCCCACTCCATCTTCTAGTCCCTCCTTTTCCCTCCTCAGCCCTTATCTGGTGACCCTAGCTTCCTGGCCTCATGGAGGCTTTCCTACAAGCCGCTGCGCACCCCTACACACACCATGCATGCTTCCCTTCCCCTACCCAGAGGCTTGCGCAACCATTTAGGCACCCACTGAGATCCCCAATAGGTAGGTCTCCCCAAGATGGCCAGGCTTATTTCAAACTCTCGGGCTCAAGTGAGCTTTCTGCCTCTGCCTCCCGAGTAGCTCGAACAATGTGGGTCTACTACTTCACCTGGATAGCAGCAATCCTCTTCACCCTTCGCCTCATCTCAGACTGTCCCAGAGCTAGAGATCACCGAAGTTGAGTCTCTACAATGTGACATTTTCAGATGAGGCATCCAAGCCACAGAGGTAGGAGACATGCCTGTGGTTAGTGGCCAGGCTGGGTTCCCAAGCCCCCTAATGCCCTTATCATACATAACCCCTGCATTCCATGCTGCTTACTAAGCTCTCTGGTGCCCCTGGGCTTCGGGCCAGCCCAGACTTGTCCCTGGTACTGTAGCATGGGCCACTTGGCGCTATAATGTAGCTGAGCTGGGCAGCAGAACTTACCTCAAGGTACATGGCTAGGCTGGTGCTCTGGCTGTGGCTGCTGGGGTCAGGTCGCGTGCTGCCTGCTTCTCTGCTTTGGCACTTGTGGTTGGGAACTTAGAGCGAACAGAGGAAGTGAAGATTTCACGGCTCAGCACAGCCTCTTCCAAAGGGTTATCTACATCAGCCCTCCACAAGCTCCCTTTTCTGCCACTCCCTTGGCCAGGTACATACGTTTGGAAGGAGTTAGCCAGGAACCTGGGACTGTTACCAAGTCTGGGGGCTTGTCCTACTCAGTACCATTCACAAATAACTAAGCATGTCTAGGAGCAAGCAGGAAGTGTGATTTGATGGCAGTGAGTGAAAAAGGGAAGGCCACCTTCTGAGGGCACATTCTCCCCAACAAGTCTGGGATTGGAGTCTCACTAGGACTAGGTTAGAGTGGGGTGTGCCAGGAATACTTCCCATCATCACTGCATGGGAAGAGAGGAGGTCTCCAAGAGCAGCATGCCACCTCTTTTCTTCCTGGTTTGGGGATGGTGGCATCTGACCTGGCATGGGTGGAGATATATAAATGTATCTATAAAACCATTTGGGGATTATAATGAGCCCAAAGTCATCTGGAATGTCGTATAGTGTCCAGACCAGATGGAACTGCTCAGGACCACACTCGGGAATTGGGAAATCCATGATACCTCAGTCGTCAGCAGCCGGGATTGTACAGGGGCAAACAAGCTGCGCAGCTGATAGGCCCACAGGCTATCAGGAATATTGACGTTCATCTGGTGACAGAGCCAGAAAGGCTGGGCGCTAGGGAAGGGTCTGGGGGGCGGGTTGGGCGGGGGCAGGTTCTTTGAGGAGAGAGGAGAGGTCTGAAGCCGCACAATGGGGAAGTGGAGGGCAGCCCGGCTGCCAGGTGCAAGAGCTGCTTCTCCTTCACAGTTCTTGCTCACTGCTCAACAGCTTGGACCATGTGCTGCTCTGTCTTGGGGTTGTGTCTGCTTTTACAGACCCGTCTTAAAAGTGGGTGGGCTGAAAAGGATCTTAGCACTCTTAAAACTGTTGTTTTTTTTTTTTTTTTGGGGGGGGGGTCTTTTGAGACACCTCAGTCTGTAGCCCAAACTGGCTTTGAACTCACAGCAGCCTTCCTGGCTCAACCTCCCGAGTGCTGGGATTATAGGAATGCACCATTGTACACAGCATTTGGCAGGAGTGGGGGGTAGTCCACTATCTTTTAAATGGATAAACTGATGTGTTCATCCAGCTAAAAACAAGTGGAGATCCACATATTTTTCTCGAGGCTGAATGCAGAGGAGCCAATGCCAACATGGTGGAAGAGGCAAGCAATACAATATTATATAAGATACTTCGGCACTACTTAATGTGCATTGTTGAAACCACCACACAAAGCAATAACTTGCATGCATCAGTGCCGGGTAGTGGAAGCCAGGAAGGCATAAGTTTTTTTTTCAGGGTCTTACTATGTGACATTGGCTAAACTAGAAGTCAACAGGCTGGCCTCAGGCTCAGGGATCCACTTGCCCCTACCTCCTGGGTGCTGCGATTAAAGTTGTGGGCTACCATGTCTGGCTTAATGTGATTTTTTTTTTTTTTGGAGACAAGGAGTGTGATATAGCCCAGGCTAACTTTGAGTTCATGACCCTCCTGCTTTAGCCTCCAGAGTACTGAGATTACAGGTGCGAGGCACCACATTGGGCTGCCACTCAGTTTTCAGGCACGTTGCTCTACCAGCGCAGTCCACGCGTATTGACATGACATGCACCTGTCAAGAATCAATGCCCTTCTCTTCCTGTGGACAGATGGGACACTTCTCTGAAATAGTCTGTCACCTGCAGGGCTCAAGTCAAAGGGAACTGAGGTCTTAGAAGAGGTCAGAAGCTGTGTGAATGGAGGGGACTAGGAGGATTCCTGAGGCCAGGCCAATCAGGATACATAGGACTTGCTATTTGATGACCTGTAGGAGCAGAGAAGACAGAAGCCTGGGAAAGACTGCAAAATCCCTTTAGTGTCCACAAGGACCACAGTTTCCCCATGCCTGTTTGTGACTTATGAAAATGAGAAGAACTGCAGAGACGATATACTTGTTCACTTGCTCTTCTTTCTTTCTTTCCTTCCTTCCTTTCTTGCTTTTTTTTTTTTGAGACAGGGTTTCTCTGTGTAGCCCTGACTGTCCCAGAACTTGCTCTGTAGACCAGGCTGGCCTCGAACTCACAGAGATCTGCCTGCCTCTGCCTCCTGAGAGCTGGGATAAAAGGCGTGCACCACCACCGCCCCTCTACTTGTTCATTTTCAAGGACTTAGTCTGCCATTGTGTTCCTTGTCCCATTTTTGACATTAAAGGGGACTTTTGCTTTATGAGAGACATGGTGGTGGAAACAGATGGCCATTTTAGAAATACCTTGTGTTGGCAGAAGCTGCCAGTCCAGTGCGTGTCTTCCCAGTGGCTGCCGAAATCTTACAGGTTTGTGTGAAGTGTAAAGGTCTACAGGTCCCGGGTCCCCTTCCTGGGCCTTACTCTCATTTGTCTAGGGGAAGATGATCCTCAGCCCAGGTTGCTGGGAGGGATGATAGGCTGAAGGTCAGGTGTGGAGAGCCTTCCTTTCTGAGGCCTGACAAGCAGACGTCAGAATCAGGTCCTGATAGGCCAGCTGGGGTTCCCACTGCTCCTGAGTGACCTGCACAACTGTCGTGCAATTGACAGAACATTGAGCTCGTCTGGACTCCAGGCCTAGTTCCACCCTGTCCAGCCTCTGTGACCTTGGACAGATCAGAACCGTAGGCAGGCAGGCAGTTCCCTCAGCAGAGTTGCTCTAAGATTAGCTGAGATAACCATAGGCTTGTGCATCTAGCACTCGGCCAAGGGCACCACCAAGAGCCCCAGGTGAGTACAATATAGACCCCAGACTCAGAGCCACCTGGAACCTTCCATGCCAAGAGAGCCCATGATAGAGGGTAGTAGCTCATGGGGCATGTAAGTGTGGCCGTGGCCAGGGCCAGAGGGCTAGTTCTCCATAAAAGTGGTCCCTGGCCATGATTGATAGAGGGGGCTCTGCCAGTTCTAGCCGAATTCCCTGGCTGTCCAGCTATGTGACCCCAGGAAAGCATTTCATCTCTCTGCTTCAGTTCCCTTGTCCGAAGAGTGGGTCTAAAGACAGCACGCATTTGATGGGGCTTCCCTGTGGACTGTACACCATATGTGTGGAAAGTGTGTGCCAAAGGTGGGTGCCCAGTTAGTAGCTCACTCCTAGACTTCTGGTGCCAAACCATCTCCCAAGTCTCAAAATTGCGGTGCTGGGCTTCAGCTGTTGTTTGCAGCTGAAATAGCCTGGAAGTTTCTGTGTCACAGAGCTGAGTCAAGCCCTCACCTCGCCATCTAATTTGACCTTCTTCCATCCCAAGACTAGGTCAGAGGCAGCTGCCTAGCCAAAAGCTCACAGCCTCTGCTCTGGTCTCTGGGCCGTCCCTCTTCTGCAGCAGGGAGGGCTGAGGAGGAAGTTAGTCAGAGTGAAGCTGCCTGGGGCCTCACCAGTGGTCAAGGTGTGAACTGTGCACCTGGCTCTTCTCCGGCTCCCCTCCCCCTGTTGTTTTTCATTCTTTCACACCTCTGAGCTGTGGTTTGGGGAGATAGGAGGCTGGAAGATAGACACCTTTGTGGCCAGTCCCTCACAGGAAGGGGGGCCCCTACATTAGGAACAAGGGCCATTTCCTTCTCTCCCCTAGCCTGCTGCTCCACAGCCTCCCTAGGTCCTCACGATAGACCCCCCTAGCCAAGCTCCCGAAAGCCCCAGGACGCAACTGCCAGCCCCAGGCCACCATGAGACTACCTAGGCAAGGCCAGAGATTCTTGACATCAAGAAGAGTCCCATCTCTGGGCATCTGCTTCTCACACTCCTAGGTCTTGAGGCTTTCTTCCCTTGGCCCCAAATTTCCCAAGGGAAAGGGGCACTCAAGTCACAAGGAGGCCCCGGGACAGGGATATGGGGTAGAGTGTATGTGTGTGGGGTCCTTTTCTCTGCCCATGGTAGAGCAGCTCTGGACCCTCCCGCGATTTAAACCCTTTCGAACGAAGTATGCTGGGGCCCAGGGACGGCGTGGGTCAGGCATTTGTCAGCCATGCCAGAGCCGCTTCCCCTTGGGAGCTGGATGCACCCCAGCAGGGTGATAAGAACACATGGCATTAATTGATAATTTTGTCTCAGGAGCTGTGCTAAGTGGTTTGCTGTTGTCATTGTGTTAGGCTTGACATAAAGTCTATGTAGCCTAGGCTGGCTCCACACTACCGTTAGGTCCCAAATCCTCCAAAATGGCACTGATAATGTCCCGAAATGACAATCTGGGTTCAGCTCAGGCTGGATCCTGACAGGGTAAACAGAAGGGTTTCTGGTGGATAGACAAAAGCTTACAGTCGGCATTCCTCAGAAACCTGTTTCTGCTGTCAGAAAGAGCCATTACTTCCCTACCTCTGGCAACCTCTGCAAATGAGGCATCTGACTCCTTATTATCGCGTACCTGTAGCACATATGAAAGCCCCCACGCTAGCCTCCTGGCTCTTCTCATCTCCCCCACAGCTACTCTAAACTTCCAGGCTGCTCTGGCTTGCACATCTTCCTGGCAGCTACCCCCCCCCTTATAACTGGCAAGGCTTTCCCCACCTTTTTCTACTCTCGCTGTCCTTGAGAGGTAGCCGTGTAGCTTTGGACACCCCTCCTCAAATTGCCTTTGGTTATTCTCTTCCCTCTGAGAGGCGGCATGCAGTTTTGGACACCCTCCAACCCCCAAATGCCTTTGGCTGTTCTTTTCCTCCTGAGAGGTAGCCATGTTGCTTTGAACTTCCTCAAATAACCGTTTCTTTTTTCCACCCATGGGGTGGTCCAGTTTGGTGGTTTCATTGTGCCCTCACTTACAACCGCCTAGCTGGCTCAAAGCATATGTTTTTACCAAAAACTTGGTTTGTAATTCTGCATGTGAGATTTTCTTTTTGCTTACCAGTGGTGAGAGACTCATATTCCTTCCCACGTCTCCTCAATCTTCCCTGTCTTCCTAGTCTGCCTCATCCGAACTCTGAACTGCCGGAAAATGACTCAACTAATCAAAAGTAATTTCCCACCATCCCAGCAGAATGTGGTATTAGCCTTGGGGTCCCTGTGCATGGTGCTGCGGCAGTGGCTCTGCCTCCTATCACAGCTGAGCTCATAATTCTCCATCCAGGCAGGAAATGGTCTGCAGAGGCACAGGCGTCAGGCCTGTCACTGTGAGAGCCCAGCTGTCTCTGTGAGGCAGTGTGGTGCTCAGTAAGTAAGCCCACAGATTCCGAGTCAGGCTGAATTGTGTTACTGGTTCTGCCATTTGCTAGCTGCATAACCACGGGTAGGTTATTTCATCTCCCTGTCCCCTCTGGGTTGAAAAAGAAAAATATATCTGTGTGTCTGTGTCAAGGCACTCAGAACAGTTGCCTGGCAGTCCTAGGCTTCTCACCTGGTAATGGTTGCTCAGCTTCCTATCAGGACTGAACACACCCAAGGAAACAGCTTTGTTTGCCTTGAGTCATCACAGGCTGAAAAATCAAAGCCTTGGGCTTGTATGAGTTTGAGAATTGTAAAGGCCTTTGGTCTTGGGGCCTGAGTGCCATCTTGAATTTCCACACCCAAGTTTATAGGTAATGGGGTGGGTGGTCCCTCCAGACTGGGTGCCTGACAGATGCTCAACTGGGCTCCCGAGTGCGGTAAAGGCAGAGCCCAGAAGCTGGGCCTTGCCCCTGGGCACAGGACTTAAAAGAAACTTGAGAGAAAGCCCAGGAAATCTCAACTTTAGACAAAGAACTACAGAGCAACCAAGGAATACTGAGTGTGGGAGAAATCAGACAGAGCACACCGATTAACCAGTTATCCAGTACCAATTGCCAGCCCTGCGAACATGCCTACAAGTAACATTATACAGACTGAGCCGGTTGTACTTCTGTATTTGGGAATATATGTACACACACACACACACACACACACACACACATTTATGACAACAATTAAAGAAAAAGAGGCCATGAATTTGAAAGAGAGAAAGGGTGGGTGTTCATGGGAGGGTTTGGAGACACAAAGGGAAAGAGGAAATGATGTTATTGTACTATAATCTCAAAAAAGTATTTAAAAAAACTTGAGAGACTCAGATCAAAAGCATACTCTCCTGTGTGGCTCTTAAGAGTTTATCGCTTGCTGGGCGGTGGTGGCACGCGTCTTTAATCCCAGCACTCGGGAGGCAGAGGCAGGATGATCTCTGTGAGTTCGAGGCCAGTCTGGTCTACAGAGCGAGTTCCAGGACAGTTAGGGCTGTTACACAGAGAAACCTGTCTCAGAAAAAAAAAAGGTTTATAACTCACTGAATTCCAGGTCTATTGCTGCTTTAGCCAGAATGTCCAGAAGTGAGTGGACAGACGGGTGGTAACAATAGTATTCGTCAGTAACATTTGTGTAACATTTCTGTGTGCCAGTTGCTGTTTGAGGCACTTCACACACACACACACACACACACACACACACACACACACACACACACACACCCCTACCTGTCTTCAGAAAAGCTCAATATATATTCTATTCTGATTTTAAAGACAGGAAACAAGCTCCAAGAGATTAAGTTGCAAGGTCCACAGCAAATAAATATCAGAACCAGGATAGGAAGCCAGGCCGGCTTCAAAATCCATACCTACCCAGCCTGTTTGGCTCTGACCAGGGAAACACATTTCATCTGGTGAACGTTTGGTTTGATTTAACAGAATCTGAAAGACCTTTCTGTGAATTTAGGAAGATCAGAGAACACTGACCACTGTGCTTGGCATGGGGTGCTGGGGCGCTACTGCTTACTATACAAATCCCCAGCAGGGGCCAGGGCCACAGCCAGAGCAGTCCCCTTCTGGAATCAGGAGAGCTCCTCCTGAGTTCCACAGTTAGAGAGAGGGTAGAACAGGAAGAACAAGAGACGCTGGAGTGGGAACCGGAGGTGGTTACCAAGGAAACCAGCAGTGTGCTGAAGCTCAAAACTGAGCCTGGCTGGTTGGGGGAGGGGGCAGAAAAGAAAAAGGAAATTATATTATTAAAAATTCAAGTTGTTTTGGAGGATGACTTAGGACAGTTCCCCACCCCCCACCCCCCCTTACACCTGGTGGAACTCAGACTAATTTTTAGCTTACTTGCTAGTGAATAGAATAGTAATTTCACATAACTACCCAGAATATTTATAAATCACAACAGCTTATGCTCTAGCTGAGAAAGGGCTTGCACAGGAAGATGAGTAGGAAGGCAGGGCATGGTGGCACGCCTGTAATCCTAGCACTTGGGAGGAGGCAGGAGAATCAGGAATTCAAGGTCCTCCTCAGCTACATAGTGAGTTTGAGGCTAGACTGTCATCCATGAAACCCTATCTCAGAAATTAAAAAAAAAAAGAATGAAAGAAGGGGGGTAGAAAAGCAGGGAATGGGGGAGAGAAAAGGAGGAGGGAGGGAGAAACATGATTTGGGTGTGGTGGTGTACACCTGTAACCTAGCACTCCAGAGGCTGAGGTAGGAGGATTTCAAGTTCTAGGCCAGCCTGAGTTACACGATCCAGCTTGGAAGGAGGTAGGGATAGGGAGGTGAGTTTTAGGGGTGTTAGTTGAATCAAGAGTGGCAGGGAAGGAAGAGAAGGTGATTTTTTTTTTCCCCTGGAGCTGAGGACCGAACCCACTGAGCTAAATCCCCAACCCCAGAGAAGGTGATTTACAGATGGATCCATAGGATTGTGATTGACCCCCAGCCTGGTCTGCCTTTAGCAGGTCTCCATGCATGCTTGCCATGGGGAAGGCTCCACTGTGGTCCATGATCTTGCTCTCAGAGTGAAGCAAAGTAAGTAAAGACAGACAGAGAGAGAGAGCATCCTTTTCAGATTTAAGCATGGGCATTTGGAGACAGAGACAACAGAGAGTGACGCTTCTGTGTCTTCACAATGGTTCTTCACATGATTCTGTGGCTTTCTAAGTGACATTACTCAAAGGATGTGATTTACAGCAAGGGTTACAGATGAAGCAAAATGGAAAGATTAAGTAAAAGTACATGGTTTGCGAGGGGCCCAGAGAGATAACGCAGTGCTTAAGAACGCAAAGGACCTGAGTTTGATTCCCAACATCCATGTCTGGCAGCCTACAACTGCCTGTAACTCCAGCTCCAGGGGATCTGAAACCCCTCTCTGACCTCCTAGGCCACCTGCGTGCATTGCATAAACTTGCACACAGACACATACATATAATTAAAAATAAAATAAATCCTTAAAAAAGTGTATGGTTTACTTATTTCACTTATCTTAAAACATTTCCCAGCCGGGCAGTGGAGGCGCACGCTTTTAATCCCAGCACTTGGGAGACAGAACCAGGTGGATCTCTGTGAGTTTGAGGCCAGCCTGGTCTACAGAGCGAGATCCAGGACAGCCAGGGCTGTTAGATAAACTCTGTCTTGAAAACTCGAAAAGAAAAACAAAAACAAAAACAAAAAGCACAAACAACCGTTTCCTTGAGGCTGCTGTAGGAAGTCCTGAGTGTGTGAGGTACTGACTGTGTGCTGTTGATATGGGCGTGACCATGTCAAGGACCTAAGCCACAGATTCAGAGGGAAATGGCAAAAATTTCCTCTGGGTCATGTGTGGATTTTTGGTTGTTTTTCGAGATAGGGCTTTTTGGTTTGTTTTTGTTTTTTGGGTTTTTTTTTGGGGGGGGTGTTGGTTTTTTTGAGACAAGGTTCTGGCTGTCCTGGAACTTGCTCTGTAGACCAGGCTGGCCTCGAACTCAGAGATCTGCTTGCCTCTGGTACTGAATTTAATAAGTCCTTTAATTTCAAGTACTGAAATTAAAGGTGTGCACCATCACTGCCTGGTTCCATATGTGGATGTTAATAGTGTGTGCAGAAAATGTCTACAGTAGCTTTCTGCCCCCAGATATTTATGGCCTGAAGATAGCTTGCCTACAGAGACTGCTCCTACTGAGATCAACTAATCCTGTCCCCTTGGTCTGGCTGTAGGCCACAAACCCCGCCTCCTTGTTTATCTGTATGCAATAACCCTGTCTCCTTGTTCAGCTGTATAGAATAAACACCCCACGCTTGCTGCGGTTTCTCTGTCTGAGAGCCCAGACTAGGAGTCTAGCTTTCTGTCAGTGTGTCCATCTGTCTCTTTTCTTCTTTCCCTTGCCGCCCCAGTCAGGTCTGTCCCTGGAACCTTGCTGGACTCTGCAGATTGGGAATGTAGCTCAGCTGATAGAGCTCTTGCATAACATGCATGAAGTCCTGGGTTCAATCAGGACAGCATAAACCGGGTCTGGTGGTGCATGCCTGTAATCCTAGCACTGGAGGCAGAGGCAAGGGGATCAAGAGTTCAAGGTCATCTTCTAGTACATTACAAGTTCAAGGCCAGCCTGGGAGACATGAGCCCTTGTCTCAGCAACAATTCTTTTTCTTTTGTAAATGAAATAGTAAAGTGGCTTTTATGAGGTTCTTCGTTTACATTTTGATGTGAGAGAGGACTTAAATTAGTATGGTTAAATTCAGGATCACAAGTATCTGGCCCTAAAAGAAACCACAGTCCTTTTATTGTTTTGAACATCCTTTTGAGATGTGTTCCAAGTTTCATTTCCTACTGCTATGACAAAATACCTCGAAATAAGCAACTTAAGGGAGAAAGGATTTAGTTTAGCTCTTAACTCCAGGTTACAGTCCATCCTAATAGGGAGTCACAGGAGCTTGAAGCAGCTCATCACATCCACAGAGAGCAGAGAGAATGAATACATGCATGCTTGCTAGTACGCAGCTCACTTTCTCTGCTTTTTACAACCCAGAACCCAAGCCCAGGGAATGGCGCCACCCACAGTGGACTGGGTCTTCCCACATCAATTAAGTAATCAAGACATCCCCCCTCATTCATACCCACAGACCAACCTTATCTAGATAATCGCTCATTGAGAGACTCTTCAGTGTGACTCTAGTGTGTGGCAAGTTGACAAAACTGATTGCCACAGATATCTTTAGGAAAACACACATCTCTGTGGTAGACAGATTTGCCTTTGTCAGTTCTGTTGAGGTCATCTTGTAGCAGCAGAAATGCAAACTAGATGGGCTGGAAAGATGGCTCAGTGGTTAAGAGCACATATTGTTCTTGCAAAGGATACATAGGATGGTTTGATTACCAACATGCATCAGACAGCTCACAACTACCTGCAACTCTAGTTCCAGGGGATCTGGTGCCCCTCTGGCCTCATATGTTGACACGCACATGGTACACATAAATAAATAATAATAAAAATATTTTTAAATGCAAACTAGATCCCAGGGATGAGGGCCTTTCCTTTCCTTTGGTTTGCGCCCCTCCCCACCCCCAACAGTCTCACATAACCCAGGCTGGCTTCCAACTCCCTATGTAGCCAAAGACGACCTTGAATTTCTGATGTTCTTGCTTCCACTTCCAAAGTGCTAGGGTCATAGCTAAGCATCACCATACCAAGCTATTTTCTCAGTCTTTCTGTCTGCCTCAGGGATGACCGTGTGGTTCCTGTCACACCATATGCAGAGTCTGTCTTCATTCCCCAGTTCCGCCAATTAAAAATAATCCGTGTTGATACCTGCCAGAAGACCAGATCAGTGCCTTGTCCAGTCGTCATCAGAGAGGCTTCCTCTGGCAGCAGATGGGAGCGGATGAGGAGACCCACATCCACACATGCGGAGAGAGTCTAAATCAGAGGTCTCCACTGGGTCCCTCTGCTGCGAGCCGCAGGAATATATCATAAGAACTCAGCTGGTTATGGCAAAGTCACTACCTAGAGGGATCAAGGAATTCCTCCAGGGGAAGCCAAATTCCAAGGAGTTTTTGGTGTTACTTGGCTTGTTATATATATGTCAGCTGTCTTCTGTTATGAAAATCATGTGTGCCTTCATAGTTTTCCCATTTGATTTTTCCCTAAGAAGGGCTAACAGTGTGGACTGATCACTCTCTGGACATACACATTCCAGGTATTTGGAGAACAGCCTCAGGAAAGGCCTCCTCTGGAATCAGATATCTCCCTTGGCCACTTTTAATGACTAACAGTAATAACAGTCCACATGCAAGTCTGCTGATTTAAGATAAATTCCACAAGGGGACACCGCCTAGGTCAGGTGGACGTTAAGTAATAGCTTTACACAATTTAGCTCAGACCCTCCTTTCTTACAGCCTTTCTAACTTTATAGACCTCTAACTCCTTATCTAACTACTTCTAGAAATATTTAGATAACCTTCTGCACTGACAGCTATGCTCAGTCAGAACCCCAGTTCAAGCCTCCCTGTAATTAACATCATTGGCAGCATCCAGCCAGGTCCATCCCCAGAGGGAGGAAAGTACCTTATCAGAGATACCTCTGTACTCTCTAAGAACAGACTTAAGCATCCAGGCTACCTGTTTGAGAAGGCCTGGCGCATGTGCCAATTAAGCTTAACTACCTCCTTTCCCAAATCTTTCCTCTAGTTCCAGATCTCCCTTTAACTATCACCAGAGGCATCTAGCTGTACACAGGTTGCCTAGCGACCAAGCACACTTTCCCCCACCCTGCAGAAAAACGGCAGATAGCTTGGACAGATAGGAGCCACAGGAAAAAAGAAGGCAGTTTTATTTTCTCCCATTGACCTAGCAACTTATAGAGTCTTAACATTTTCTACCAATCACGTTTAAGACTATAGTGGAGCACATAAGAACCCTCTTCTTAGATATTACCCGAATTTAGTCTTTAGTTAATTCATTTCTCCATCGGTCACTTCCCTTTGGGGTTGCAAATGATAATTAATGGTTATCTATGTGATTCTTATCACCCCTCTGTTTGACCCTGGAAGCCTGGTGGTCACTGCCTGAGGAAAATTCTTACCTGCCTTTATGACCCTGTAGAATTCAAGCCCGGTGACTTTGCTCGACCAGGGGATTGCTATTGCCTGGGTTTATAACTGGACTCCTGAGAGACTTGGGGGGGG
>CABHPH010136355.1:0-47547 GCA_902168325.1 Peromyscus nudipes | reverse complement strand
CCAAAGAACAGGGTCACTTTTTATTTCCTCTGGTGTTAAAAAAAAATTCAATAATGTCTGTACCACACTTCAACAACAGGAGTTCGATAAAAGTTAAGAAAATCACTAGTACCTATTGACTATGACAGATATGTGTTTTTTGATGTCGAAATTATCCTTTTTCTGCTTTTGTGTCATCATAATAGATATGAAAATAATTTCATTGCTATTTAAAAGAGTCTAAGTACATTACAGGAGGGAAAAAAATGATTTCAGCTTGCCAACAGAGTAAATGACTGAATAGATGAGATGAAGCTGGCCAAAGGGAAGCAGGATGAGATTTTAAATAGTTGGGAGGGAAATGGAGTCTCAGGAGAAAGGTATGTAACAGGAGTTATGAAAATTAGACAAGATCAAGCAGGTCAGAGCACACCGGTGGCAGTAAGTAATGAGGACGACGCCCGGGCTTAATAGGTCTCTCTGACTCTCATAGCTGTGATTTCATAATCTACCAGTCATTCACCTCCAGGGGTATTTCTCTTCCAACTGGCTTTTTTTTTTTAATGTGTCAGAACATTGTACCTCTGAAATGCAAGAGAATTAAACCTCTCCTGCAGTTCTTCTTATCTATGCAGGGTTCTTTTGTTCCTAGCCTTCACTTTAAATGACAGGAGAGCCCAAATGGAACAGATAAACTTTGAATTAGCATCACTTTAGGGAAGAACATCTAAACCCACTCAACTTTTTCCAGATCTTCTAAAGAACTCACTCTTGGGGGAGCCACAGCTCCTCAATCTTTGCCCTGTCAGCTCTCAGGATTTCTTTGTACCTCTTAAAAGTAAAGGGAATTGGGAGCTGGTGGCCTTGATGCAGGGCAGTGCTTTGCCATGCTCAGAAGGGGGCCTATTTGTTCTGAACATTTGGGGCAAATGAGGTTAGTAGCATAGAAAAGACTTTGCAAATGTAGGTGTCAGAAAGGGCTAGCTGGCATCAGGTTCTTTTTCTCCTCTTTTCAACCCAATCCCAATTTTTTTCAAAGCTTTGAAGTATTGAGTAGAATGATAGTCATTAAAATTAAGAAAACCTGATGTCTTTGCTAGGGTGAAATTTTACTGCCCCCTCCTCCTCCATTTAGGGAATCACAATAATGGGGGACAGACCACCAAAGTCTATTAAACCAGCAGCAAACTTCCAGAAAAATAAAAAATTAAACAAAAAAAAAACACTGTGGAGCACAAAAAGCTTATATATATATATATATATCTGCATTTCAACTTGGTAAATAAATATACTTTCTTAGCGTAATTTATATCCTTTGAAAGTAGCATTATTCTCTTTAGTCTTATCTTTCCTGTTGTATTAAATTTTAGAAAATAGTACGACTTTGTCATATTTAAAGAAACTGAATTTAAACCAATCTTTTTATTAAAACTCTCAGTGATATTTACCTAGTATATCCCACTGCCTTATACCCACACTAAGACTCAAGAAGCCACTTACATCAACCTAGTTTCTTCTTGAAAGAGACCTCCAGTTTTCTAGAAAGCACAGTCATCTCCCCGGACTCTGCTGTCTACATCAGCATCAATGCATGCCTAGGATGTGCAGCTTTAATTGGGGTGTTGACTGGAGAGATTTTGAATTCAGTTCATGGGGAAAGAAACAGAAAAGGTGACAGTAGAAATTTGTAAGAAAAGTTTAATGACTAGAGAAAAAGGTTATTGTATGCTTGAATTAGCCAAGTTTATTCAACTTTCTGGCTTTAAGCTTACTTTAAGGTTAATTTCAAGAAATCTGGAATGCATTTCAAGAAAATTAAAGAACTAAAAAAATTATCATTTAACTATAGAAATCCTGTATGGTTATGTAAAAAATATCTGATGAGTCATTTCTTCTTTGTAGGACTCCAAAAAATGTGAAAGCAAGCCAAACTGATATAAGAATATATTAAGCAGCACTTACCTAACCCAAACAGAAAACACAAAAATGAACAAGATACTACTCATTTCCCCCAAATTCTTCAATAAGTACATACTGCAGGCCTAGGGAACTAGCTTAATGGGTAAAGTGTTCACCAGGCAAAAATGGGGTCCTGAACTAGATTTCCCAGCACCTGTAAAAGCCTAGGTAGGCAACAGGCATACTGGCTGGACAGTATGGGAAGAAATTAGAGGGTCTCTGGGGCTACCTGGTCAGCCAGAACAGTGACATCACCAATCCCCAGGCCAATGAAAGACCCTGTATCAAAAAAACAATTGGAAAAGCTCCAAAAGCAGGATACCAAGGTCATCCCTTGGCCTACATAAAGCATATATGCACATGTACAGACACATACACACACACACACACACATATTTACACTCACACACACAAATGTGCATGATATCTTTAATAAATGTAAAATAAAATAAAAATTGCATGCATGATAAAAGAGATTGAGCAACACAGCATATGAAATGATATCAGAGAAATAAAATGTGTTTCTGAAAATTCAGAGTGGTCACTTGTGTAGCTAGAGTTTTTCTCTCCGGGTCCGCCAAGCTCCGGCAGTCCCTTAGCCCACTTATAAAATAAACATACAGATGCTTATATTATTTAAACTGCTCGGCCATTAGCTCAGGCCTACCATTGTCTGGCTCTCACTCTTATTCTCAGCCCATTTCTGTTAACCTATATGTTGCCACGTGTTCTGTAGCTTTACCTGCTGCCTTTACATGATGCTCCCTGGATGGCAGGCTGGCATCTCTTCCTCTCTGCCTTCCTGTTCTCTCAGTTCTCCTCTCTGCTAGTCCTGCCTATACTTCCTGCCTGGCTACTGGCCAATCAGTGTTTTATTTATCAATGAATCATCCACAGCACACTTGTATCAAGGAGGCTTTCTTAAAGAACTGAGTTAAAATTTCTCCAATAAAAGTATAGTATTTTAAGAGAGAAAAATTAAAAGGAGAATACGGTCAGAAAATAACACAGGATCTAAAATGTCCTTAAATTTCTATGGATTTGGATATACACAGAGAATCAAAACTTCAAGAAGTGTTTTACATATAATAGACAACTTATCAGTAGGTCTAGAAGATATGGCTGCCGTAGTAAAAAGGCCTCAACAGAGTGACTCTGTATCTGTTGTAGAGACAGATGATCTTGAATGAAGAAGTGACCGATCAGATACATCTCAGGGAGCATTCCTAAGCATTGCTGTGGTTAATGCAGAATTCCTGATTTATAGCTCATCTCAGAGGAAAGCACATTTGGAAATAAGCACTACCAGCGGTGTACTGATTAGTTTATATGTTGCTGTGATAAAACACTGATCAAGAACAACTTGAAAGGGAAAGGGGTTTATTTGGTTTGCAGCTTACAGTTCATCATCAAAGGAAGCCAAGACAGGAACTCACGGCAGGAACCTGGAGGCAGAAACCACAGAGGAATGTAAGCTTACTAGCCTGCTTCCTCTGGGTTTCTCAGCTACTTTTCATATACCACCAGACTCACCTGCCCAGGAGTAATACCACCTCCAGCAGGCTGGGCCCTGCTAGATCAATTAGCAGTTGAGAAAATGATCCAATGTGCCCATAGGCCAAACAGATGGAGGCAAATCCTCAATTGAGCTTCTCTCTTTCCAGGTAACTATTGTGTCAAGCTCACAAAACTTAACCAGCGCAAATAGTGTCCTGCTGTGGATATTGCTCTGTATGCTGTGAACGTGTTTGCTCTGATTGGTTAATAAATAAAGTGCCGATTGGCCAGTAGCCAGGCAGGAAGTATAGGCGGGACAAGCAGAGAGGAGAATGCTGGGAAGAGGAAGGCTGAGTCAGGCGTCGCCAGCAAGACACAGAAAAAGCAAGATGTAAAGATACCAGTAAGCCACGAGCAACGTGGCAAGGTATAGATTTATAGAAATGGGTTAATTGAAGATGTAAGATGTAGCTAGCAAGAAGTCTGAGCCAGTACGCCATAAAGTTTTAATTAATGTAAGTTTCTGAGTGATTATTTTATAAGGGGCTGTGGGGTCCTTGGTTCTGGGAGAGCAAAGGAAAACCTTCAGCTACAGTGTCCTGACTTAGTGTCATCATCCCTAGAGACATTATTTCTTCCTATACCTGATGATATACTCCAGGAAAAAATATTGTCTGTGTGGTTTCTTACTCTGAGTATAACAACTAAATGGATGGCTAATTTAGAGCTCACCACATGAAGGTACAAAGTTAGGTTTATAGTATATTCAAATTAGTGAAGGCAAAAGATACGGTCAATTTTGAGAAAACTCAAAAAGAGAAATGATAGTAACATTGGGATTAAAAAATGTACCTTCTCCCAGAGACAAAAGTTAGAAAACTGGTGTGCAAAAAACATTAATCCTCTATATTAGGAAATCTTCCAGGCTAGAAAAAATTCAGAACAAGTTAAAATGAAATATATTCTCTTTGAGTATTCCTATTGCATCCTGTATGCATTAAATAAGTCAAGTGAGCAATATCAAAATGCCATAGATTAAATTAAAGAGTAATTGGGTGAGTAGACTAAATTAATGTAAGTTGCACACTCTCCACTCATAATTTTATAGAGAATTTATTTTACCTTTTGTTAGCTGATATATATATATATATATATATATATATATAAAACCATCTCTATAGCTCATGATGTTTACTACATTAGTTTATTTTGGAAAATATAAAAGGTACTATAGTTTCCATAATTAATGTTATTTTATGTGGACTTGATGGAGCAGATTCCGAGACCCATGAAAACATTGGGCAGCACTAGGGGAGTTCTACTGAGGAGAGGAGGAATTATAAGAAATAGTGGTTCAGGAACATTGCAGGAAAACCCACAAAAACCACTAGCCTGGGGTTCACAGAGTCTGAACCAACACCAGGGAGCCTGCATGGGACCAATCAAGGCCCTGTGCATATATGTGACAGTTGCGTAGTTTGGTCTACATGTGGGACTCCTCGGATTGGGAGCAGGAGCCATCCCTGGTGATTTGACTAGCTCTTGGGAACCTATTTCTCATGCTGGATTATCTTACCCAACCTTAATACAGGGGGAGGTGCTCGGTCCAATGGTCACTTGATATGCCATGCTTTGCTGAAGCCCATGGGAGGCCCGGCCTGTTCTATGTGATTTCAGAGGAAGGATGGATTGAGGGGGGCAGAAGAGAGGAGGGGATAGAGAATAGGAGAAGAGGAGGGAGGGGAAGCTGTGGTCGGGATGCAAAATAAATACATGAATTAATAAAAAGTCATGTATTAATTGTACAATCAGATCTAAATATAGTACCACTAAATGACTTAACGCGTTTCAAATTATAAATAGTAGACTGGCTATGATGGGCGAACATGGCTGAAAAGAAATACCAACATGATGTGTGCTTCTATTACACAATTAACTCCTAACTCGAAAAATTTCAGAGCAGTTAGGCCACTTTCATACTTACTGCTTTCTTATCATGCCCTAAGTAACTAAAAGCTAGATAAATTCAAAATGGATTTGTTTGTGGGCTCTTAGAGAGCAGATGCTGGAACTTGTGCTATGAATCTGAAGCTGATCTTTTACATAGCTTTGTATATGTGAGCACAGACATAGCTAAAATATTCATGAAATATTACAACTTATATAAAATGTGAGTGATCTGTTACCACTATAAACCGTTAAAAACATTTATTTTATCTTGCATTTTGTAATATAAATCCAATGTATGTTCATATATTAAATTTATAAGTCATTTAGCATGATTTCACCTTGATAGAACACTTATTTATTTTGAATAATTTTTGCCTCATTGGTCTAAATATGTGTTTATAAGCAGTTCTGCTTGTATTTCTTTTCTTCACATCTTATTCTTACTCTGCATATTACAAATGAATGAGATTGCATTTTATATGCAACATTGCCTATATTTTTCTGTTGAAAGGCACAGGAGAGAAGATGTTGATTTCAAGCAAACACATCTGAGCATTTCATTAAAAAATGCATGACAATCAAATTCTATTAGTCCAATATTTCATTTGCTTTATAGCACAGTTTGCTGAATGATTCCTGCTTCTGTCTTAACATATGAGTTTCCAACTAAGAATGAAGTAAATCCCCCTAAAAGAATGTTCAAGATAGTCTTACCTAACCATACTTCACACACTTGGAATGACTCAAATCATTGGCTTGAATAATGAATTCTAGACCAGAAAGCACTTACGCTATATCTTGTGCTATTTCAAAAGCTTTTATATGGATTAGCATGCTGCATGCTCCATGGTGATCTGATTAGTTATCATTCAGAGGAATACAGAAATACGAAACCCTTATAAAATCAGGCACCTTCTTATGTAAAGATATGCAGTGTAGTCAATGGGATATAAAACCAGTGTTCTTTGGAATGTTCAGAATTGTCATCAAATGTATGCTCAAATAATTGTATATCCCATGAGGTAACAATCAGAATATCTAAATATAATCAGCCATGTGCTGATTACCTGTCAAGCCATGAGTTTATCAAGATTTGTAGAAAATTAGAATTAAAGTGAGAAGTCCAAGGTTGAGTGATTTTCCTAAACAATTCATTATGGCAGAGTCAACCATTCTGGACTCAAGTCTGGTACCTCATCCAATGTGCAAAAACACATGTCCCAATGCTTTATCATAAATGTTTACCTCTTTTAAGCAAGTCAAAGTTCTTAGTTGTCTTTGCAGGATTTTACATTGCTACACCAGCTGAACAAGGATGGAGAAATGAAAGAGTGGGACTTCTCAGTCTCCCTTTAGAGCTCACTGGGGAGCCTGCCTGCCTTCATTTCTGGTATGTTTTCAGTGAGATCCTTCACTTCTGGTTGGGCATACTGAAATGTTATCTTTGTACATGTCTAGCATTGCTTTTTGTTAGGGAACCAGCCTCAGATTTCACTAAGATAGCCAAAGTTTTAAAGAATGCATTATTGGCTTTTTTTTTCAATTAATAGAACAGCAAAGTGTTGGTAGACCCTCAGGACCCTCTTCCCCAAAAATCACCCAAAGAAAACAAAAATATTTTAAATACAAGAAAATATAGAGAAAGAACTAATATGAATTTATTCAATGTGTTAGGAAACTAAACATCTTTGCTTATTTCCAAACCAGGTATTATATGTGTTGTGAAAATGTCTACAACTTAAGCATTCATATCAGCAGTGATGAAACTACAGACAAGATAGTTTTTCAAAGGAAAGGAAATTATGGGAAGAACTGGAATTATGGTCAAGTTACATTAAATGAGACAGTGGAATTTAAGGTTTGCAATAATATTTTGTAATTTCTGTTTGTATTTTTTGTGATGTGTGAGTATACTTTACAATGAATGATATGGTAAAGTGTTTTCTAGACAAAACCTAGTAATTTTCTCTTCTTTTCTAATCTACCTTAGTCTTTCTGTTAGGACATTTGTTCACCGATTTACTAAATAACACATTTGAGGAATCATTTGTGATATTATCATACTGTTTGTGATAGTCCACAAAATCCACAGAAAAGAAGGCAACTTCATCTCCCTTCATCAATACTTTCTCCTATTCGTCTGACTTACCTTGTTCAGTTTTATACATTCTAGATAATTATCACTACATAGTTGGATATCCATGCCCATCAATATCCACCAACTGAACCCATTCTGACTTAATCTCCATTGATTTCCTTTAGAAAGAAATTTTATGAGCCATATCATTGGGAAGTCTCTGATCATTTATTCTGCATTAAGTTGAATTAATTTTTCCAGATAAGAACTTAATGTCTTCATTTCCTAAGGGTTGTTGCTATTAAAATATAGGATAATGTGCCCTATTAGTTTGACCAATTAACAATGTTTTAATTGAGTAATTTGAAACAAGTTAGTATCACTTTTAGAAGATGTATATTTGAACAGACAATGTCATCACCAGAGGCATAGATTGTCCCCTATGACATAGAGTATGGCAACCATAATCAGTGACCCTCATCTGTAGTCTTCCTGTTACCCTTCCCTTTATTTTTTCTTATTCTATTCTTCATTGTGAAGTTTTCTTCTTTAATTTTGTTTTTTCTCTGATAAGTCAAATAAGGAAAAATGGAATGTGTAGCTAGAGTTTTCTCCAGTCCTGCCTGGCCCACAGTCAGGACAAATCTCTCTCATCCACCAGCCCTGCAGCCACTCAGACCCAACCGAGTAAACACTCAGAGATATATTGCTTATAAACTGTATGGCCATGGCAGGCTTCTTGTTATCTAGTTCTTCTATCTTAAATTAACCCATTTCTATTCATCTATACTTTGCCACGTGGCTTGTGGCTTACCAGTACTTTACATCCTGTTCCTCATCTTGGTGGCTGGCAGCATCTCTCTGCCTCAGCCTTCCACTTCCCAGAATTCTCCTCTCTCCTTGTCCCACCTATACTTCCTGCCTGGCTACTGGTCAATCAGTGTTTTATTTATTAACCAATCAGAGCAACACATTTAACATACAGAACATCCCACAGCACTTCCTCTTTTCTTTTTTTTCAAAAAGGAAGGTTTTAACTTTCACATAGCAAAATTACATATAACAAAACACTTATCAAACAAGAATTACAGTTACACTATCTAGTCTATTTATAATATCTAGTCTATTTATATTTGGCAAAATTAAAGAAGATATCCTATCTATCCTATATTTGTGAGTCTAAGGTTTCATATCTAACTTATCTTTTATCATAACTAAGGAAAATTATAACTATCTTGTCTTCAACTACATCAAAGACCCCAGAAGGATATACTATTACCTGAGAAACGGGAGAAATGACACAAGCAACTTTTGGGAGTCTTGCAGGGTAGACAGAGACAGCTGGCAGCCTGGACAGTCATCCAAAGTTTCTCTGTAAAGTTGGGGCATCTATCTATACTTCCTGCCTGGTACTGGCCAATCAGTGTTTTATTTATTAACCAATCAGAGCAACACATAGCTTTAACATACAGAACATCCCACAGCAGGAATGTCAAAAAGAAAAAAACAGATGAATAAAATGAGGAAATCAGTGTTTCTGCAGGCAGTTCTGACCATTGAGGTTCTTTTCTAAACTCATAATGATCCAGTATTTTTGAACTTAGCTTTACATGCAGAAATATACTGCCATATCTCACATGCACAGTGATGACCGTTTATTCATGGTTTAACTTGAATGGTTTAGTTAATTGCAGTCCTAAAGCACTGAATGTAAACTTTGAAATAAATAATTACCATCACACTTATTTTATTATAGTGTATTGTTATAATTATGTTATGTGACACTAATTCTGAGGATATAGAAACTGACATCTACTCACCCTGGATAGAGAAGCAATAATGGGCCAAAGTAAGGATGCCAACAAAGTCCAACTTGGTGAACCAATGAAATTTATTGGGATTATTTACAGGATTGTAGAGGTGGATTACTTAGAGGAGCAGACATGCCTCAAAGACAGCTGCATTACCACAGCGTAGATGATGGGTCACAAAACCTGGAAACTTGAAATTAACTCTGCAGATTGGAGAGTGCCTTTTCCAGTCAGCTCAGCTGATAAGAGCCTATCCAGGTAGCTCAGCATGTCTGACAGTGTCTCTCAACAGTTCTTACAACTTACAAATTCTTAGGGAGGGCAGACCTCCTGAACCTCATCAGTTTGAGGGAATTCTTGAAATTCTTTGAGTGGTCTACTTCCTGCGTTTGAAAGAATCTCCCTGCAGGATGGACTGTCTTTCCTTCCTTTAGAATATCCTGACTTTTAAGGAGTTTCCTTGCAAGATGGAGGAAATTGATATACAGCAAGCTGTTTTGTTACATTATGTTACTATTGTTGATCCATATTGTACTGAATTTATAAATTATACTTCTTCATAGGTAAGATAGCATAAGACATACCATGGTCAGTATGAGGTTCAGTGTTATTTGGAATTTCCGTCATACAGTGCGGCTGGGCAGGGTATCATTCTCTGTGGGAGAATACTAACTTACTTTTTGGTTATGCCATTATACTGAGAAGTTGTGGGCAACTTGCTGTTATCTCTTTAAAAATTTTATTTTCTTCTCTGGGAAAGGAAGAAATTCACACTTACTTAGAATAGTGTCTTGTATGAGATCTATAGAATTAATGGACAAATTAGTGAATTGAGGAATATATAATATGTTGAAAAATGAAGTAAGATAATATATATCATGTGGCTAGTACAGCAAGTACCACACAGCAAGTATTATGTTTATGTCATTCTTATCCTACTGAAGATAGATCCAAAGAAGTATAGTTGAAAACAGCCACCGTATCTGAGAACTTGCTGTGGTATCTCTGACCACAGGAGCTGTGACCAAGACTGTTTGTGGGGCTTGTGATCAGCACCTTCCTAGGAATGCCGTCTCAGAACCCTAAATGAACTATGGCCAGTACTAGATGGTTTTGAATGCTCATATTATATCAGTCATTTCATCTTGTCCCTTGTTTGCTATTTAAATGATCTAATTAGAGTTTCTTCTCTTCAGGACTGGTATGCACTATGAAGAAAAACAGATATTTTGATTTTTTATTAAACATTTTTATATTCATTTTACATACTAACCACAGATCTCCCTCTCTTCCTGCCTCCCACCCCCAGCCTTAACCCCCATCTCATTCCCCATTCCCTCCTCTGACAAGGTAAGGCCTCACATGGGGAGTCAGCAGAGCCTGGTACATTCAGTTGAGACAGGTCCAAGCCCCTCCTTTTGCTTCAAGGCTCTGCAAGGTGTCCCACCATAGGCTGCAAAAAGCTGGCTAATGCACCAGGGATGGATCCTGATCCCACTGCCAGGGGACCCTTTAAGTAGATCAAGCTACACAACTGTCTTGCTTATGCAAAGGGCCTAGATTAGACCCTCTGTGTAAGTGATATTTAGATTTTTAATATAATTGAGAGAAGGTTCCTCTGCTTCCAAATTATGTATAGATTTCACTAAGTAAAATAGAGTATGATAAAATCAGGAGAGAGAGAGAGAGAGAGAGAGAGAGAGAGAGAGAGAGAAGTCATCAGACTATAACTCAGAAGGAAGACATATGATGGATATTTTGCTAAGATTTATGCATAATACAAAGATTGAGATCCTCAAAAGAACTTATCCAGGATGATTTATCAATATTTCAACATGGGGTATTTTATTATGCATTGTGTAATTGGCAATACTGATTTCCCAAAGTTATTAAGTAAAACCAAGTCAGAAATTATTAGAGTGGAGTAATACAATATGCCTTTCTGAATTTCAGGTTGTGTTCAATGCTTTTAGAAACCCAGGTTGGAGTTCAATAGCCTTGGATGACATAAGCCTAACAAATGGAATTTGTAGTGAGAGTCCTTATCCTGAACCAACTTTGGTTCCCACCCCTCCACCAGAGCTTCCTAGTAAGTGACCCTGTACATGCGCTCTAAAACCATGACTGTATCTTATTTTGGCTTATTTTTATTATCTCAGCCTTATAGTATTTCAATGGAAAATTCATAGTAAAATAAATTAGATAAAGACCATAAGAAAAATGATATCTAGCCAATACAATGAATACACAGTCATTTATTATTTGATTGTTGATCATATTTAAACTATATTTTAAATAATTTTCATTCTTGAATTTAATTACAGTACTAATTTTCATTTCATTCACATTAAAATACAAACTCCAATGTCACAGTGATAGTGATGAATGGATGCTACTGTCTTTGGGGAAGAGTTGCTGATGTCTCATTGCCTTCTTAAAGAAAAAAGTTGAAAATTGCAATAGCTCAGTTAAGACTGAAACCACCTGTCTTAGTTAGGGTTTCTATTGCTGTGAAGAGACACCATGACCACAGCAACTCTTACAAAGGAAAATGTTTAATTGTGATGGAGGCTTACATTTTCAGAGGTTTAGTCCATTATCATCATGGCAGGGAGCATGGCATCATGAAAGTAGATGTAGTGCTGGAAAATTCTGCATCTTTCAGGCAACAGGAAGTAAACTGAGATACTGGCTGGTATCTTGAGCATATATGAGACCTCAAAGCCCACCTCCACAGTGACACACTTCCTCAACAAGGCCATACCTGCTCCAACAAAGCCACATTTCCTAATAGTGCCACTCCTTCTGGTGACCATTTTCTTTCAAACCATCACACATTCCAACTTTTTATTTTAGAATAATTTGATAGCAAATATTAAACTCAAACTTTTCAAGACTAATGACTGGAAAATGTTTATATCCTGAAACGATGCTTTGGTAAGGCTTTGCAATACCCTCCCTGGGGAGCTGCTTAACTGAACAATAACTGAGATTTCCAATCATACAATATCTTTAAATCAAAAGAACAAAATGGATCTTATGCCTATTTTTCTTAGGTCAAATTGGAAAGCTTAAATTTCAAAGAAACCTCATTACCATTCATATTATCCATGTCTAAAGGAACACATCCTATATTATAAGACCATTCATCTTATCTATGTCTAAAGGAACACATCCTATATTATAAGACCATTCATCTTACCCATGTCTGAAGGAACACATCCTATATTACAAGACCATTCATCTTATCCATGTCTGAAGGAACACATCCTATATTACAAGATTATGTGATTTGACAGATATCAAAGAGGAGAGAACTGACTCCCATAGTTGTCTTCTGACCTTCACATGCTCACCAATGAATGCTTATACACACAGATACAGAGAGAGAGAGAGAGAGAGAGAGAGAGAGAGAGAGAGAGAGAGACTAAATGTATTTGGTTTTTTATTTGTTTATTTGTTTTGGTTTTGTTTTCATTTTAAGCAGATTTTTTTAAAGCTAAGTGGCTTTAACAAACCCAAAGTCCTGTAGAAAAATGATTGGTATTTGACATGCTTGAACAAATGAGCTGCCACCAAATAAAGATGTAGTTCATACAGACCTCATGCTGCCACGTTGAATATTCAATATATCCCACCAAAAGGCTAGTTTTCACTCTCCTTACATATTGACAATTTTAAATGTTTCCTGAATTATGCAGTATTCCAAAAATTCATTTTAGTTACAGATATCCACTCTATAAATGACACTGTCAAAGAAATCTAAGAGATATCAATATAGGTGATTAGTGAAAATTTTAACATGATAGAAGAACAAATATTTTAAACAGTGTACTATTTGTGGCTAGTATGTGTGAAAGGATGAGGTAGAAAAGATTTAACTAAGGAAATGTGTGGATAAAAGTAGCACTCAGAAATCTGAAAGAGAGGGGTAAAGAACCCAGATAGACAATACTGCTAAAAATTCTGACAAAAACTGTGGTTTTATATTTTTTTCCAGTGTTTGGGATGGACTACATGGCTTCTGATAGATTGAGCAGATACACGAGTGTGCTTCTCAATGTTTATCAGCTGAGCCTACCTGTAATTCACTGTATCTGTCTGGTTTCTAGTATCACAATAATCAAAAACCCATAAATATTTTTAGATGCATTGAGAATTCCTTTTGGCATCCTGATGTTTTGTCATGTTCCTCTTTTGGTCATTGGAACTAAATTTTTGGCTTAATACCAATTCGAATGCAGTAATTTGGGCTTTGTGGCATTTGAATACAGCAGACCTATTACATTCTGTGTGGACCCTCTACATTTATAGTATATGACATTTTTATGCCAAATTATATGTTCAGATTTCTTAAAATAACTACCTGTTTGATGAGTATTTCTAAGTTTCCATAGTACAACCTCAGATGCTTCATATTTAAGACATTAGACAAATCATATTACTTAAATTATAAAATCTGAGATAACTTTTTATATTGTCACACATAAAATAAATGATCACAACATGATTGCCCATGTTAAAATATATATTATGGGTACCATCATCGTATCTATTCCAGTCAGTAATATATATATATATATATATATAATATTTCAATGTACAGAAACATGGCATCCATGCACATTTTAGCATTGGGGAAATTGTACAGTTATGATAACCCATCTGATTTGAAGATATAAAATTGGAGTTTGCCCAGAGTGTGTTTGTTCCACTTTCCAAGTGGTTCACTTTGAGCCAATGTTTAGCACAGCGAAAATGTTAATTGCCATCAAATTCATTCTGAACAATTTCTTTCTAATGCTTTTTGCAGATGGGTCAATGAAAGTCCTATTTGTGTAGAGCTATTCTGATTCCAGATCACTGATTTGTTTAAGCAAAAATAAAAGGAAACCATGGTTGACTGGCTAAAACCTTTCTTTCACTCTTTACAGAGCAGTTAAATAAGAAATTCTCAGACAAGGAGGTGAATACTAAAACTCTGTGCCCACTCCGTTCCTGAGATTATTGTTAGGTCTAATTTTATGGACATTCACAACTGTAGGGATTCCTCTACCATGTGCCTTTAGTCTCTGCTCCATCAGCTCCAGGGTGGTATCTGTGATATCAGCACAATTAATTTCAATATGGGTACTTGACTTGCAGAAGTTTATAAACGCTAATATTCTGGTATACAAACATCATACCAATTTAAAAACAATTCTGAAGCTCTGTGAAAAAAGTACAGGAAGTCGAGACACAAAGAAATATTCACTCCAGTCTCTGACTGATTTCTGGGGTTCTCAACTAATTAGGAAAAAAATAGCTTTCACAAATTTGGCTCTTTAAATACCTACTTAGTATTATTTTCATTGTGACTGACATTCAAATTTTCTTACTTGGAAAACATACAAAACATCATTAAAAGTACACAGATATACCAATAGATATCCAATGTATATTTTGAAGGAAACTAATATTAAAAAAATTGGAACAAAATTTTATCTTTTACCAGTGAGTAAAAAGTTTCAACATACTTCATTATTAATTATGTCTTTGAGCTGTTTTTACTCTTAAGAAAAAAAACAGAAAGGAAAAGTAACACACACTACAAAGTTTTCAGAATTATTTTGGAAAACTGTGAAAGGTATTGCTATATGATTATCTTCAAAATAATAAAATTGAATGCTTAAAATATGTTATTATTAGTGTGACATCTTTAAGTAAAAGAAAATATCTAAAATTAAATGTTTCTCATACTGAATTTGATTTTCCTACCATCAGGGTGGTTTGTGAACTTTTGTTGGTAACAAGCATAGTGTGTCAAAATAGTGATTATGATTCCTTCTTTTTCTAATTTTTGATTCTTCACTAAGCCTTAAAGTGTTTGACTTTAACAAATTTCTCTCTAAAATTTAATATTACATATTCTATAATATAGTGAGTATCTGTTTAAGGTAATATATGCCAATGAACTAGCAACTATTGTTGATAAATTGAAAAAATAATTATAGAGTGGCCAATAAACTACTTGCAAACAAAAACAAAAAAAATAGCTTTAGCCATTTTAAACTTCACTAGTTCTAAGGTTTATTTTTTCTCTATTATGTCCTGACTTAAGCCATCTTTCATTTCTTAACACACAGTAAGAGTTAATTTGAAAAACATTACTAAATAATTTGACAAGATCTCCATGTGGAAACCCATCTGCACTCAGGCTGTCTCAGCCTTTCTTTGCAGACCATAATTCTTTGGTGTTTGTTTAACTTAATATTCAGCCCCTAGTACACGCAGGTATTAATTGCATTCATAGACTCCTTCATCAAAGAACTTTTTCCTATTATGTTTTGCCTACATCACTTTACCTTGACAACAACTAGCCTCATTTAGTGTTATCATTGGATAGATTTATTTTAAGAACAGATAAAATTTAATGTTCAAGAATAAACATTTAAACCAATTAGTCATAAGTTTGGTAAAAACATTCACATTATCAATAGTTACAATTATGTATTAAAACTATTAATTTTTAAAAATTGGACCCCAAATTCTCATGGGAGATTTAATTTTAGATTATAACCCAAACTTATTAACATGTTTCTTATAATATTAAAAGACTTATTGTGTATTACTAAAATAATAGATAATAATTGAAGACATTAAAACTTACTTTCACATAAATTCAATGTGATTTATTATTTCTCATTACATCTATTATTTTCCCCTATATGGGTACCAACCAGGAGAGTGTTAGTAATTGAAATTATGTCTTCATTTCTTATTTTCTTCCTCGTGTTTAATTCAAACTCTCACTATAAGAGAGTTGGGCTCTCTTCTTGCTTGCCTCCTGGATACACCTCCCTCTGGACACACACCTTAGACGTGTTAGCCTTAAGTAGAAGTTACCAACAGAATCCGTCTTTGAAAACTGCCTTGGAGAATGCTGCACAAACATACCGTGCGTGTGGTGGAAATTTCTATAACATGAGAAGCGATTAATCAAAGCGCAAACATTTGAAAGCACAGCACCTAGAGTATTAAAAGTGAGAATCCAATCCTGTTCATGGACAGACTCGAGGGCAGTCAGGCAGCTTTACTCCCATCGCGCGTGCTGCCGTCGATCACCGGATAGCCCAGGATGACTGCAGCTTCTCGAGTCATGCCTCACCAGCCTGTGACTCTCCTAAGAATCGTGTGCTCCACCCACTGCGGCAACGCCGCCATTAAAATAAGTTGTACAGTAACAGCCACAGCGTCATGAGGCGATTTGCTAATTTCTTACAGTCATTGACACGGAGGCAGCCACGGAAGCATCTTCCATACAAAGATCAAAGGAGTATTTCTGGTCAGTGATTGGATGTGCAATTATAGTTTGAATATCTTTCAAAAAGGGCATCGTAAGTGCATTAAGGGAGCGACCTGCCTGACACTTCTGTTTGCAGAATAAATGCTGAGTAAACTATCTGCCCGATTAGGCTTAACAGTGACAGCTGACATCACTTTAGTTCTGGCTGTGAGTTTATTAAAATCCCACCTATTCATCTTTCTCACATACGTGGTTAAGTTTTCAGTTATGTAAAAATTCAAACTGTTCTCAAAATGTCAGCTATGTAATATTAGCAGTGTTTGACTTAGAAATTTCCCAACTCTCTAAAGAGAAAATGGGGAAAATAGCAATGTGCATATGAAAACACTCTTGTACACAATCAGCCATAGCTAAAGCATGCATACATGCACACAACACATACACATGCACATGAACACACCCATAAAACACACATTCATGTAAGAAAAACAAACACCAAAGCACATGTATTCACATGTACATCTGCACACAGACACGTATACATGTACAAACTTACCCACACAGCCACATGTACATACCATGTACTCATAGACGCAAACATGCACACACATACTTAAACACAGATAGGCACACACATCTACATGTACATACCCATACACATTAACATTCATAGATATACACACACAACATACCTGTGAATACACAAAAACACACATATTCACACAAACATACATACACACATATACACAGGCAGACACATAGAAACACATGTAGAAGTACACTTTCATGAACACACAAACACACGTACACATACACCAGTACATACTCTTGCATATACACTTACATGCACGTATACACACATAAAAACTGAAACACAATGATGCATGTGCAAACATGCACACACACTTGTATATAAACACATACACAAACACACATATGCAAGTTCACTTATGAGTACACATGTACCCATGATATAAACAAACACACACATTCACACTCATGAATGTACAACGTAGACATTTAAACGCAAACCAATTGCACACAAACTACATACCCACTAAAACAAATATACACTCACAAACACATACATGCTCTAACATGCACACAGACAAATACGCTATGCACAAATGCACACAAGTTTACACTGAACCCATTCACATGAACACACACATATACAAAGACACATTCACACACAAACATACAGAACTATACTTGTGTACACACACTCATAAGTGCACACACATGAACACATGCTTATGAATCGAAACCACACACACACAAACACATGGACAAAATCACATTAGTACACAAACATATGCATCCACACGCACAAGTACATAAGCAAACAAATACAAACATACTCATACACACACACACGTACACACAAAACCTTGCATATACAACCATACATGCATGTGCACACATTCACAAGAAGTTCAAGTGGTTTAGCTAAAGAAGGCTGATGATATGTATGGAAAACTATCACTAGAAAGAAGGTATGATCAAAGGCTCTGCATGGATATAGTTGGTTTAATCATCCCTCTTCCAATCTCATTTCTAATTTATTGAGTATAAAAAAATTCTAGGCTTATATGCTTTCACTAAAAGGAAAATACATCATACAGTTAAATCAGGCTACTTAAATCTGGGAAATCATTTTTAATATAACAATGGTAACAAATATCATAATCAGGGTCCCCAAAACAGTCAATGAATTCTTAAACTGTTTTAGATTTGTTTCTGATAAATAAAAAGAAAATAAAATACGGTCAGTGTATTAGAATGTTAGCATACCTAATCACAGTCAGAACTGGAAGATGTAGGCTCTCATTTTATAATAAAATTTAGTTAAGCCCTGGGAATCCCAATTGTTGAAAAATTTTGAGTAACAGATCTAACCAGAAAACAAAACTAAAAGTTATTTTTTGTGGGTATTTTTTTTTTGGTGGTGGGTGTTGTGTATAGGTTCTCATGTAGCATAAAAAGGTCTTGAATTTCAAAGCCTCCTGCTTCCATGTTTTAAGATCTTGGATCATAGGTTTGTGCTAACATGCTTTCCCTCAGAAGAATTATAAACAGGAAGAGAAAGTGTCACTCACCTTCCTGACTACCATATGCTTCAATATTTAGCAACATTTCTGCCCAATACCTTAAGAATAAATAATAGGGATGTCTGTATTGCTAGATTAGTGACACACCAGCACTGGTCCTTCTTGGATGGTGGCAGGGATGGGATTTGCTCTACTACAAATAATCATGTTTTTCTGCAGGTATAATTTTATCTCTTGTGTTTTGCAAAATATTTCCCTTGGTCAAATAAATATGGGCAATCCTAAACACTATTATCATCTCTTGAAACTTATAAAGGAAATGGGAATACAAAGTTTTTGAGATCTTTTCTAGTAAAGACACCAATGTACTAACATGTTTCCCTAACAACTTATACAACTTGTAAAATGCCTCCGTCAAAACTAGCATTCTGGGAAATGTATTTTTACAATGCCTGGCATCTAGTAGGGTATTTGTGGAATAGATATGTGTTGCTAACGCCTCTTTCCTCATCCACTGCAGCTGACTGCGGGGGACCTTTTGAATTATGGGAGCCAAATACAACATTCAGTTCTCCAAACTTTCCAGATATCTACCCTAATCAAGCTTTCTGTGAGTCTTTTCTTTCCCGGGTTCCCAAGGGAAAATGTACATAATAAGTTATGCCCCTCCTTAACATAGTGAAGCAGATTATGAATTTGTCAAAATGGACACAGTAACATGTCTACCTATGAAACACTTCCTTAATTATTTCTTCATTTTTGAGAGTATTTACAATTACTTCATCCCCCCTCACATTGCTTTCCCCCCTCCAAACCCTCCCATATACCCTTCTCTGATTTCTTTCAGATTTGTAGAATATTTTTCATTGCTAACTTTTAAAGTGAAGGCAAAGTAATAGTGTTCACTATGCACGGTTTCAGTCCATTCTCACAATTATTCTTTAGAGTACTTTTTTACTATTGTAATTCCAGAATAAAAACATAAAAGTAATGCCCTTGATGCAGTTACCCTTGCTCCAGATATTTCTCTCATCAATTTCCTAGCTCATGCATATAATCCCTGGAGTGTGTGCAGAAAGCTTGAAGTTTCACAGAACAAAGCCAATGCATCGGGTGAAAACAGCCAACAAATACCTTCACCTTTAGAAAACACATACTAGATTCAATGAAGAATACAACCACAGTGACATGATTATACTCCTATTACTGATTAGGGAATATGGGGGGCTGATGAAATATCAACATTTAGAGAAAGCAACCTACAAAATACTGTACAAAAGCTAACTCTGGGCTAGTGTAACTACATAGAGAAACTCATGATGGTTATCTGAAGACTGTAGAATCTGCGCTACAAATCCATGTTCTCCATCCTATCTCCTAATTTAGGAGGCATGGGCTGTGAAACAGCCATTTTTTCCATGTGCCTAGTTAGGACTCAAACGCAGTATTGAGCCAATGCCATGAACATAACAATAACAGTGAAAAGAGAATTTTAAAATGTGAGCCTCTCTGCACAAAGAAATGTATAACAGTTTCAAGGAAAATAGAGGTCACAAGGGCAAGTGAATAGGTAGACATTTGTCTAACATGATCTGAATGTGGAAGCAAAAATTATCTCCCTACTACATACTTCATGCTGAAGACAACTTGTAATTATATCTTTTGCATAAAGATTTAAAAAATCTAAAAGTCATTGAAAAAACTAATGCAGTTTTATTGCTTTTATTTTTGAGATTATATATGATTAGGTAATTTCCCCCTTCCCTTTCCTCCTTCCAAACACTCCAATAAACCCCTACCTACTCTCTGTCAAATTCATGGCTTCTTTTTCATGAATTGTTTTTACATGTATATATGTATATATAAACATATATGTATGTACGTACTATAAGTAACATTATACTGATATATATGTGTGTTTTCAGGGCTAATCACTTGGTCTTGGACAACCCACTGGTGTGCTTTACCCAGGGGAAGACTATTTCTCGTTTTCTCAGCATTCCTTAGTTGTTTGTAAGTTCTTTTATTTATCAAATGTTTACCAAGAACTTTACTTATTAAATAAACAATGTTAGTGTCTGGTAAGACCCTCAGATAAAGGGTCAAGTGTTACAAATGTTCAAGATACCGCTAAAATATGAGTGAAATATGACATTGTAGAAGGGCATAAGGTCCTTCACAGACTAGTCCAAGAAATCAGGACTTTCTTAGCTCTTTAAGGCAAACTCAATAATTGTACTTGGTTAAAGTGGTAATATGAAGAAATTTTTCCCTGTGTTATGGGACTTGAGTGTTTTTATGAGAAAAAAAAGAGGAAATTTTCAGAAATTTGCATGAAAAGCATGATAGAATAAAACTTGCATTTTGGACAGATCAATCTGTCTATATATCAGAAACAGAGAGTGAGAAGGGAGTGTCAGCAGCATCTCCAGTTAGGACATCAGAACTGTCAGCTCCTTGCACTCTGTTAGAACAAAGAATGTTGAGAATTGACTATGAGTGAAGGGCATAGGAGACAGGATTAAAGGTTATGGAGATTGATTGCATGCAATAGAAGATAAGGGCCAGGGGTGAGTCTACACATGGTGCTGCCCTTACCTAAAATGGAGAGATAACCCAGGACAAACCCGTGTGTGTGTGTGTGTGTGTGTGTGTGTGTGTGTGTTCCATATACAATAAATACTTCTGAAAATCTGTATATTTCTCAAAGTGTATGATGCAAATTACAAATACTTGAAGAGGCCAGTGCTCTATAGATGAGTGTTGATTCCTTAAGTATGAGTGAGAATACTCAAACTGGAGGAATAAATGGTACAAAAAAGATTCTGAATTTTAAATCATCTCAGAAACTCATGAAAACGAGGAACATTCATTGAAGCACACATTTTTTAAAAAAAGAAGTAATAGCGTGCAATGTGTTTTAATTAGAGAAACTTTCAAATAAATTTGAGAGTTTACTTATTTGATCTTGGAAAATTAGGTGAACTGGGGCTGAATAGATGGGTTATCAGGTAAAGATGCTTGCCATTAAGCCTTATGTCCTTTGTTTGATCTTTGAACCCTCAATGGTGGAAGGAGAACACTACCCCAGTAAGTTGTCTTCTGTGCACTGTGGGAGCTTAACCCCCTCCCACACACACACACACAATGCAAAAAAATAAAGAAAATTAAGTGAATTGCGGTAGACTATTAATAGCTATTGATGTTCATAAACTTTATACTATGGCATTAATTGTATATTTAAAACCTTTGAATAAAGTATTTTATTTTGTATAAAATGAATTTAATTATGGTGAGTTTATATCAAATTTAATTTAATTGTTACAATACATATTTAAGTCCAAACCAATATATTAGTTTCCCTAGCTCCAAACAAAATAAATCAGTGAAAATAAATAAGACTTTGAAGACTTAATACAAATACAAAGATGTATGCTGTAAACTAATTGTTGTTGTTTGTTGTCTGCAAGGTGTATGGAATTTAAATGCACAAAAGGGAAAAAATATCCAACTTCACTTTCAAGAATTTGATTTAGAAAATATCAATGATGTGGTTGAAGTGAGAGATGGGGGAGAAGTTGACTCCTTGCTCTTAGGTAAGACTGAAATTTGAACCCTCTGAAAATTGTATAGCTCAAGATACTTGATGCACAGAGAGAGCACTTGGAAGCAGGTATAAGAACTTTACAATTGGCAAAATGAAAACATAACAGCAGGGTAACATGTTGAAGATTTTCAGCTTATTGAAAATAGATTCTTTTCATACAATATATTCTGATTATGATTTCTCCTCCCTCAAGTGATCCCAGAGCATGTTGTGTTTTCGTATGGAACATCTTTGCAATGATGACATTATACTCTTCTAGAACATTTGTTGCTAATAAGGATTGATATGTTTGCATTACAGTTCTTAAAAGTTGGCAATAATTAACTATAAACACACATGCCATGTGTAACCTATTAAGTAGTTTTTATGAATTCTATACAATCAGGTGATTAAAAATAATTATTAAACCAGATTTCCTTTGGCAATAAAATACCAAATTCTGTTCCTATAAAAATTTTAAGAAATTTTATTTTATATTACAACCTTGTTTTGCTTATTATTGTCTGTAGCAGCTGAGAATGATACAAAAGTTAACCAATGTCTATTTTTTTCTATTTCTATTGACTATTACTTTGTAACTTGCATGAGAAATAATTGTGTCTGGATAACAAAATACATATTAGCATATTTAAAAGTTATTAGCCAAACATAAGATTATATTATTTAGCCATTGATTTTTAAGAAAGAGCTATCATTTGGTAATATAAGCCAAATACTAAATTAGGAAGATGCTTAAATGTTCAACTGGGAAGCATGAACTATTGTTCTTCACCATAGACATGGTTTTATCTAGCTGTTCTTGTGACTCATTCGTCACTTATGATAAAATCTGGCCTGAAGTTATATAAATCAAGGCATTATTATATAAAAACTGTGACAAGTGAATAAAGACTCACCATGAGACTCCAACCTCTGAAGGACAGGATAATAATGAGGATTCCCCAGACATATCCGCAAAATCCCACAAAGTTCTAATACACAGCTTTCTGGAATGAATTGTCAGAGACACAAACAGAATAAATCAACAATGAAATCCTTTGGGGACCGGCAAGAATTAGGGAACATTCATCTGGATCTGTATATGCATTTGTAAACATATTTCGAATGGTTGCTTTTTATTTCATTTTTCAGGTTAAATTGTGTTTCTAATAAAAAAAAACCCACTGATTATATGATCAAGGAAATAGCAATTTATTATTTTACTTCTAATTATTCTTACAAATCAAAAGAAATATTTTTATTTGATATATATTATATATATTTTTTATATATCCAGAAGGAGATCTAAATAATACTGTAACGTGTAGATAGAAATTGTTTTGTTCTGGAATTTCTTTTCTGCTTCTAATAGAAAAAAGCAGTTAAGAATCAGCATCTAAACTATAAGAATAGGCACATGCTCTTGGTGAGCCAAGCTGCATGTAGTCCTACCTAGAAGACAGAGGTAAAATTCTTCATGTATCTCGGAGACTCAAACATCTTACAGTCTCTCTTCCCTTGCGAGCAGCTGTATACACAGGGCCTGGCCCTATGAAGGACGTGTTCTCTACCACCAACAGAATGACTGTGCTTTTCATCACAAGCGTAAGTGGGGCAAGCAAGGGCTTCAAAGCAAATTTCACGACAGGATATTACTTGGGGATTCCAGGTAAGAAATGTTGCACACTTTGTCATAGCTATATGAACAAACTAAAGAAAGTAAAAGCCCTTTTAAGAGTAAATTACAACGTATATGTTTGCATTCTGAGATATTATTTCATCTTTCTCAGCACAGTATAGATTTTTGTCCCTTCTCTCTATATGTAATGGTTATCTGGGTTTTTCACAGCAGGAATCCACAACATTTTTTTGCATATCAAGTATTTCTCTATTAAGACCCTTGACTTCTACTCACAAAAATTAAAATTTAACATGAAGTTCAAATTAAAGGAACTGGCTCTGTAAGGAAAGACTTTTCATTTTGCTGAGATCTTATTGAGAGAGGAGGAAGGAGATGGGCTACTGGACTGCTATATGCCAGTGACCCCCAATTAAAAAATTAACCATCATTAACTTGTTAGAGACAGCCAGAATAAAGCAACTGCAATGGAGGAGGTTAACATTGAATGTTGTTGGCATCACAACCTTCTTATTGTGTTCTTTATCATATCCCTAATCTTAGAGGAAGGAAAAAGTAAAGCATTGTAACAAACACACACAGAGAGATAAGACAGAGAGAGAACGAGAGAGCGAGAGTGAGGGAGAGAGAGAGAGAGAGAGAGAGAGAGAGAGAGAGAGAGAGAGAGAGTAGATACAGACAAAGACAGACAGGTTTAGTTAGAGATATATAAAATATGTCTTTACTATCATGTGTATGATGTTTTAAAATCTTTGAATGATTTGTTACTTACAGTTCCACACAGGCTCTGGCTTTCTTTGTGCTGACCCTCAGCTCAGTGCATCTTTCCTGATACAAATTTTCATTTATAGATATGAATTCCTAGAGAAAATGAAGGTTTGCATGACTCCTCTCTTCTGGATTATTATCTAAGGCTAAATCCTGTTATACAGATAAATTATGCTTATATCTGTTTCTCTACCACTCACAGCTGGCCTGAAACTTTGACTCTGTCCCAGGAAGTGGCCTGCTTTCAGTTTTATGGCCATTCTCTAGCCCCAACAATAAGCCACAATATTAATTATGAAAGCTACTTAGGAAGGGTTGGCTGCAAACCCAATCAGCTAATCTCCCATCTGGTTTAGAAGCAGCTGCTTTTGACTTAGAAACAGTGATATGAATCAAACAAAATAAGCAATCACTCAGACTAACAAACAATATATATGATATATAATGTGTGTATGTATGCCTTGTTGTTATATATATATGTATGTATATTATGTGTGCATGTGTGTATACGTATATATATATAATATATATTAAAACATAAGTTTCGCATGGTGTGATAACTGTCTGTATCCCAGGTAGAAGAAGGAGGATCAGAAATTATTTTTATTTCTTTCCTCTATTTTTTCTTTTGGAGAAGAAATGGCTTATTTCACCTTAAAGTTCCTAGTTCATCATACAGAGAATTCAGGGAGGAATGCTGGAGGCAGGATCTGATACGGAGGCTGTGGAAGAGTGCAGCTTATTGGCTTGCCTAAGCATTGTCCAAAAACAGACATATTTGTTCCCATATGAGCATACATACATACTTTTTAAAATGCTGTAAAGTATCTAGATTGAATAAATCTAGGGAATGAGTTCCCCACCCCAGAGAAAAGCTGTTTGTCCACATGAGTCAGCTATCCATCCATGTAGTCAGATACTGGAGAAGTCAATTTAAAGGAGGAAGGATTTGCTTTGTTTCCAGGTTTCAGAGACTTCAGGCAGTCAGACCACAGTCCTTGGCCCATAGATTCTGAGCCCATAAAAAGGAAGAACACGATGGTGGTACAAGCGCGTGGTAGAGGCAACCTAATTCCTAATTTATGATAGAAAAGCAGAAACAGAGAGGGGGAGAAGGAGAGAGAGAGAGAGAGAGAGAGAGAGAGAGAGAGAGAGAGAGAGAGAGAGAGAGACTCCTTACACTCCTAAAACAAAATAAACACCAGTTCACTACTTCCTTCAGCCAAGTTCCATCACCTAAAACTTCCAGACCCTTCCAAGGAAGAATCATTAGCTAGAGATCAAACTTTTCAATCCCTGAGATTGAGGGGCAAAGAGAAACAGAATACATTATATCCAAAGATGTGCGGTAAATGAACCTGCTCCATTTGAGGAATGAAAATGTTTCCACTCCCCTGTAGCCTCACCTCTGGGCTTCTGAGGGATAAAAATAAAATAAAATGAAGCATAACAAGATGGAACAAAAACATTGGAACAGAACAAAACAAACAGAAGGAAAAGAACCCAAGGAACACACAAGGATCCAAATTTAAAAAGTCTTTTGTAGTATACTGAGTTCCAGAACATCCTGGACCGCATGAGATTTTTTTTTCTGATGGAGGCAGAGGGAGTGGAATCAAGGGGAAAAGGATAGAGTAAGTTTCTAAGAAATTAGAATTGATCTTAAAATTTATAATTTATGCAGAAAATGAAACTAGAGTTCATGTGAAAGGAGAAAAATGACAATTTTATTAAATGGTGAATAAAGAAATAATATAAAATAACTTGAAAATAAAAATAAGCATATATTTGTTATAGTGCATGTATATGTATATTCAAAATTTAGCTAAAAATTGAATCATCGTTTTGGAAGTATTAATCAAGATCATTTGGAACATGACATTTTAAATTTAGTTAGTAGCCCTACTCCTTGCGAATTTTGTTATTACTGATTAAAATATGATAACTGTATATTTTCAATAGTTTGTCTACTGCTTCAGGGTTTTATTTCCACTTTGGGAAAATCCATTATTTTTCTATTGTAACTTAAGTCAGTATTTGATTTGGCTTAAGCTTAAATTTTTAATGACATACATAGTATGCAAATATAATGAACATATGTTAAGATATGTTAGTAGCTAGCATTTAGTACTTTTAAGAAAAAAATATACTTAGGACGTGTAACATTAGATTAAAAGCTAAGTATGAGGGAGAACGGGGGAATCTATGGCTGATATGTAAAGTTGAATTATATTGTAAAATAAAATAACTGAGTAGCAACAAATTAAAAATGTTTTCACTATTACTTTTTACATAAAGTTATGATTCTGATCTTTTAATTCTTACATAATTGCTGGTTCGTAATAGACTAGTACTTGCTTGTCACCTGTTTTGCAAGTGACATCACAACCCAGTCTCCCCTTGAGTCTTCTGAAAACATGTACTCATCTTTGGCCAGAGCAAGTTTCCAGTGAAATTCTACCATACCCTGACTCCTCTTTCCAATGTGACTGGAGTCTTTGCTGATGACTTGCATCAGGGCTGGGGAGTTATTTTGGTTCATAAAGTGCCGGTTTTACAATCATGAAGACCTGTGTCTATCCCAGGTACCCAAGTGGAAAAGCTGTATGTGGTGGAGCACACTTGTAATTCTAGTGCTAGGAAGCAGAAGTAGGTAGATCTCTGGGGCTGCCTGGGCAGCCAGCCTACTCTAGTCAGCTAAGCTCTAGGCCAATGAGAGAACTTGCTGTGCAAACACATACACACATACACACAATACACAATACAAGCCTTGTAATTTTCTGGTATCTGATTCCAAAATATTCATATTACTAGCAATGTTCTAGCCAGAAAGTATAATAAAGATTGCAAAATAATAAATGCATAGGAAAGAATGATCGTCAGTAATGAGCACGGAAGACAACACACCAAATAAAAATTCAGAAAAACATAGCAAACTACATGAAAATTCAGAAAAAAAGCATATGGAGAAAAACAACACACTTTTTAGGAGGGATAAAAATTAAAAAATCCTGGTGTCTTGCTGTGTTTTATAAAATAAAAATAATTAGCAAGTATCACTATCATAGCCTTTCCTACTTAACATTTTGAGTTTTAAGAGGAATAATATTCAAGAGGAATATTTACAGAGATAATATATATCTTCAAGGGCATTGGTGATTAAATCAATTTCAATGATGAAAACTTAAAAACAACATTTTAGGTTTAAAGAAATCCTGTACAATGAGAAGGGAACAATATCAATATTGCCTGTATTTTATGACTGAGTCACTGTCTGGATGCTAAGGAGGATGGTACATCATCTGTATTTAATGCAGGATAGTTACATGTGCAGATGTACAGAATATCAGACAGTGGAACAAGAAAATAGCTAACACACAAAGGTACTTATCCTGCCAGAAGGATAGACATCTCAACATGTTTTCAAGAGTTTTGTCATGAAGAAATTTTCATAGAATAATTACATGCTTTTTAAACATGGAAGTAAATAATGAAACCAACTGAAATAGTTTTTTAAATCTATATATCAACCAGTAGGAGAGTGGATTTTTTGCAGTCTAAGCAATTGAAATAATTGTAGAGCGCTGTCTCATATGTAGAACGGAAAGTACCCCCAAACAAAATTTGTACAAGTCACAGGTCTTTACATTTCTATTTTAAAATCACAAGTGGTAAGACACGAAAGAAACTGAAATAGTATAGATTATGAAAGGTGAGAACAAACATATCTCTTCATCAAAATTATTGGTTATTGATTTTATATGGTTTTACTCTTGAAAAATAGAGTATCAAGTATGTTGAAAAATACCGCAAATAATATCACCACAAATTTCCGTTTGAGGAAGTAAGCCAAATGGTATAGTTTAATGCAGTCAACCCAAAAAGACTTACAGTGCTATGTGAAGGGGTTCTTTGGATTTGGTTTGACCAAGACCTAGACTTTGGTCATGAGCATCTTGTTTTGAAGAGAATGGTCTCTTTCAGTGATGCTAGAGGAATCTCCACCAGAACATCACTGCATGATCCATGTACTCACTTGTGAGCTGCCATTCCTAGACCTGGAAGACGGTCTTCTGGGGAGGGAAGTTCAGTGACCCAGTTGTCCTCACAGAGTCTTTTCCATCAAGACTTTTTTAAATAGCAAAAGCCTTGAAAAGTCATTACAGAAACAGGGATTTGGCAACAGAAGATAATCAAGCCAGTAATGAATATGAGATTAAGTACACATGCCTCATTATATTGGTGTTCTGCTTTGGCAATCATTTCAGAAACATTGTGCAAAAATTATGTTAAAAATTGTTTGCAGTATTTAAAAACTTCACTTGTCTTCTTTGATATTTAAGGAATACTTTAGAGTTTTCAATTGAAATATAATTATGAGGCATATTTTATTTATCCTCTTTTAATCATTTCCACTCATGTTGAACTTGAGTATCCACAGCAGATATTTATTATGTTAAGTCTCTTATGAATGTGTTCCCGTTGCTTATTTCTGATTCTCAGAGTTTTCATGTGGAATTCAGTAGAGCATCCCAGCCAGCTCACAAGTGGCAGCTTGTTACATTCAGGACCTTAGAGTCCTCCTCAGCTTGTGTGATGTGTGCCTTAGAAACCAATTTAGTTTCTTAAAAAAAAAGCATATAGTTAACTAAATGAAGCAGGGCTATAGAGACTTCATAAAAAGAAGATGGGGGAATTCAGTTCTGAGTAATCCTTGTCCCTCTCTCACTATGGGCATGAAATTATCAGAAATAAGATTTCTGACTCCAGAAAGAGTAAATTATTGTATTAAAGAATTCCTAATGATCTGAAATATTATGTTCCAAAAAAATCAAAATCAAGATTGTACATATATGGAAAGTTTTGAAATAGCTTGTTCACACCTCTCCTCAAATTTTATAATTTCTATTCACTTCAGCAACAATATACCATTTTCTCCATTCTGATACTTCTTCATTCAATTTATTTTACCTTCTGAACTAGCTATCTTTTCTGGGCTTACAGGTATAATCCTCACAGTTTTGATTACAGAAAGATAGTAAATTGTAAGTTTCAGACAGGAACAGGGCATATATTTTTACTCAAAATTTTATACTTATTTTAACTAACTAACACGTGGCTTTCCAGCTGAATATAACTTGATCACAATAATAAAAGCAACATTTATCAATAAATATCTCCATAAATAAGTACTGTCATTGTAACTTCATTTGACATAATGATTATAATAGCTATGGAAAATAAAATACATAATTTAACAGTAACCAGTAATGACTGACGTTATGGAATATATTAAAATATTTGATTATGTGTCTGAAGTTAGTGCTGTTATCTTGTAAAAATTAATATATGCTAACATATATATTGTTATAGGGTGTATATTTATTGGGTGCATCTATTTTGAAGTTTTCCTGTATTCTGAAGGAAAACTAAAGAAATAATAACATCTAGAAGAAAGAGAAATCTTTCCAGTAAGATACTCATGCTTCCTTGTAGAAAATTTAATCATTTGGGGCCATTTGTCATCTCAGTAATCTGTTTAAAAATATGTGTTTGTGAAATAAATTGATAATTGCATTTACTAGAACCTCCCTAATAATATTATGTTTTGAGATATATAACCTACTTTTCTCCTGATACAAAAATTTGCAGAAACAGCCAGCCATGACTTCCTAAAAATATCTATATTAAGGTAAATTAGATTTTGGTTAAAATATAGAATGTTTCAAAGCCTAAAATAGATAAATAGTTTCAATTACTGTTTTCTGCTACCAAGTGAAAATGATTAGGCATATTTCCCTGTTCATCTTGTTATTTGGAAAGTGGTAGAAGCAGAAGAGAGAACAAAAATATTAAGTTAATAGATGTTTCAGAGATCAATGTTAGAACACACCCATGCATAATTAATGAAAGAAGGAGAGAGAAAGGAAGAAAGGTATTTTTAAAGTTTGTATTTTTATATGATTTAATTGTGAGACTCATATATGTATATAATATATTTTTATTATACCCACCCTTTTGATGCTCCAGCTCCCCCTTCAACATTCAAGCCCCCTGCTTTTTCTATTTTTTTATTTTATATTTGCTTGGTTAGTTATGCACGTGTATGTGTGTGGACATTGATAATATGGCACCAATGCCAAAGGCAGAGCACGATTTTAGGGAGTCAATTCTCTTCCTCCACCAAGTGAGTTCCTGGGCTCAAACTCAGGTCCTCAGCCTTTGCAGCAATTACAGCTATTCACCCAGTTTCAATCCTTCTCAGTCTGATTAAGACTAGTCATATGCACATGAGTGGGGGGCCATCCACTAGATCGTGGGTAATCTTTTGGGAACCACATTCCCAAAGAACAATGGCTCCCCTTCCTTTAATAACCATCAACCTCCAATAGAACCCTAGGTAAGAACAGGGGCTCATGAATGACTCTTCCATCCAAGGATAATGGCTCATGAATAACTCCACCATCTATGCTCGAGTGTTGACTCGCTTGTTCTTGTGTAGATTGTGTGCAAGTGACCACAGACGCTATGAGTTTGTGTGTGCTACAGCCATATTATTCAAGAAGATAGCATTTCATGGGACTTTTCTGCGCCCCCATCTCTCATTCTTTACACCCTGTCTGTGATGTATCTTGAGGCTTTAGTGATATTTAAGGATGAACATTTCCAGTCACATTCTTAACACTTTGACCAGTTATGAGGCTGCAATAACCACTTCCTACTAAAATATAGGCTTCTCTGACTAAGGTATGAAGAAGGATAGATCTTAAGTCAGTGGCAACCTCTTTTCCAGGTCTACAGATTCTGCCAGCAGTTTTCTAAATAGGATTTTTAATAATGTTCCTATTTTTACTGTTAAAACCATCTATTGAACAGTTAGCATACACATATTGGTAAGCCAAGCATATTATTTATTTATTCTCATAATAAGTGGAACTAATCCCCACTCAACAAACCAGAAAATGGAGTCTCAAAAAGATAAATTTATGTGTGCAAATTGGTCTTGAAGTATACAAAAAAGAAAGGACAGCAAGTTGGGTGGGAAGAGCAGAGAGTATATCAAAGATAGAAAGGTTCATGAATACAATCAAACATATTGTATGAAATCTTTGAAGAACTAATTTATAAATCCCTCCTTTAAAATGTAGCAATATTTAACACTGTTCTCAGATTTGAGTCTACAAGCTAGATTCCTAGTTAAAATTATTCCTTTCAAGGACTGTTACCTTTGGTCATTACAAATGCAACCTGAGAGCTACAATAATGACTGGTCTGGCCAGGCATACAAACTGTTATATTAATGGTACAAACACTATGGAAGTAACTAACCATAACTATGAGAAAAAATATGTAAGGAGAAAGAATAAAGACAGAAAGAAAAGTAGAGATGTTGGAGCTTTGCACATGTATGAAATTGTCAAATACAAGTATGAAAACAGTTAATAAAAATAGAACTCCACCCCCTCAAATACTGTTAAACCAGCAAATATAGAGCAATTGTTTCTGGAGGAGATACAAGATTAATTTATTATCTATACTTTTTATTACCTTTGTCAAAAGGTCAATACCTATGTTTGTTTCTAATTAATGACACGGTACCATATCTGTGTGTGCATATATACACACATATTTGACAAAAAACTTCTGAACAACTTTTAAAAACAAAATTTCATGAGGAGTAGTTATTTTGTTTCTGATATCCTTTTAATTTAAGCTGTGACTTAGTGAAATCAATCTAAGTTTAATATAATGATACAATCATGATTCTGATTTATATTTGCCATTTGTTTTCAAAGTAGAAGTCTTGCTGCTTCTTTTTTTTTATCAAGGGTTTTTGTTTCTCCTTCAGGAATGTCAGTGTACCATGGAGCATGGGGTGTTAAGTGTTTCCACATACAGCAGTCCATTCTTAGAGGATCTACATTATATGTATCCTGAACAGATAGCTTCTCTTGTCATCCCAGCATAAAGTTCTTCCTTCTTAGACATGACAATAAATCTCTTTGAGGAAAGGATCTCCCAGCCATGTTGGAGGTCTCTAGGGTCAATTCATTTTTTGATCAATCCCAGCTACCTCTTGGAACTGTCCCCAAAGCACTTTTGCAAAACAGATGACCAAGGTTTTATCTATACTCCTTTAAAGCCACATGTCCACCTTTAGTGCTGTTTCTGAAGCAATCTGGGTAAGGAAGTTTGTGGTGTTTCAACATTAGAGCTTCTTCCACCATGTGCTTTTAATGCAAAGGTCTGATGTCCAAAGATGCATAAATGGAATGGGTATGCAGAAACCTTCAAACTGTGATTTCTTTACCCTATACAATACACAGAGCCCTGCCAGGATGGCGAATTTCAGTGTAAAGATGGAAAGTGCATTCCTGTGGAGAATCTCTGTGATGGACACACGCAATGTACTGACGGCTCGGATGAAGAACACTGTGGTATGTCTTATTTTCAGGAAGATACTTGTGTTACTTTAGATTTGTTTTTGGATTTTCCAAACATGAAAGGATTTATCTCAAGTATTGTGGAATGTGAGCCTCCCTCCTGATATAAGTACACTGGGCCATTTTGATTTGCAGTAAAACTAACATATAGGCCTCTAGTTTGTGCATGTTGCTTTATTAAACTTGATTACATGTAACAACTGTAAGTCTAGGACAAGACTCAGTCAGAAGACATAAATATCAAAGTCAGAAAGTAACCCAAAACAGGCACCTTAGTGCCCACCACATTCGCTGCTCTATTTTGTTTTGTTGCCTTCAGGAGAAGCACATGGATTCAGCATATTTTAACTGAATCCTCTGAATTGGGTACTTATGGAATTCTAGTTCATAAGTGTCTTTTGTTTCATCTGCTTTGATTGGTCTCAGGTTAAGTCCCAATGTCAGGCTGTAACGATGATATGAGCAATGTGTTATTTTATTATACATTGCTTTAATTTCTAAAATCAAAGAAAACGATTATGCATATTATATGCACTAGACTATAAATAAGTGTAGTAAGAGTTCCACATTAGGAACTTACTAGACACAGCCCTGAAGAAACTGGGTGTTGGAGAAGTTATGTGTCTGTCGAAGATCATATAACTCATAAAGCTATGGTTATTTTTAAGAGTTTCAGTCTATTTAATTCAATACTAAACTCTTTTAATGCAAGAATAAAGTAAAACCAATAACAACATGATGTTTGTATGTCAGACTCCCATCGCAGAGCATTATTTTAATTGATAACTAGGTTAGGTTCAGTCTCTTTCTGGGTATAACAACCATCACACTCTTTGCAGAATATTGGTAAGATAGTGAGAAAAGGGTGAGAACCAAACAGCAAACACAGTGAACGAAAGCACGAGTGAAAAAAAAAACAAACACAACCTGAACTTTCTCCTTCTTTTAGTGACTAAGTTTACAAGCAATGACTTAAAATACAAAATACAAAAATTTATTTTGTTCATTTGCTAGGAAATAAACTTGAATGCCTTTGCTTTTTTTATTTTATGGTCAGAGAAAAGGACAAAATTATGTCAGCTAAGTTTCTATTTCTCAAATTATATCTTCTAAGATACTCTTTAAAAAAAACTACAATCAATTACTAAGATCTAACTGTTAAGAATGAGCACATTTTAGTTAAGACCATCATTCCTCTATGAAAGTAATCAAGATGACCCTATGTATAATCTAATATCCTTAATGCATCTCTATGTATTTAGGGGTATTTCAAGACCGCAGTTGAAAAATTTAAAGTTATAACTATTTATGGCACCCAAAGTGACATTAGGCTTGATGTGTACAGTGTGGAATAAGTAACATAACCAATCATTCTACACAGCACCTCAAAATGCTTAATATTTTTGTAATTACACAGTTTGAAATTTATTTTTTAGCAATTTAGAAGTACATAGTTAACATATCTTTACTGTATACTTGGTCTCAAAAAACTTTCTTCCTCCCGTCGAGATGAAATCTTTCCCTTTGACCAATACCTCCACATGGCCCCCACTCCCTGGTTTCATTTAACCACATCCCATGCTCTGCATTTGTAGTGCGTTTCCTCAATGGCACAATGAGCAACAACGGTTTGGTACAGTTCCAAATCCACAACGTCTGGCATGTAGCTTGTGCTGAACAATGGACGACAGAAATTTCAGATGAAGTTTGTCATCTCCTGGGACTAGGGTAAGTGAGTGTACTATGTTCCTTTATATTTTATCATTAATAATATGTGTATAGTCTCTCTCTCTCTCTCTCTCTCTCTCTCTCTCTCTCTCTCTCTCTCTCTCTCTGTATGTGTGATGTGTATATGTGAAAGTATGAATATGTGTATTCCAGGGTATACATGTAAAGATAGGGGATAGCATAGTTTGGGTAGGAATTATATTTTATTCATTATTATAATTGGCATAGATTCAAAAATGCTCATGAAAATACTTGTAAATCAAATATGGACATATATTAAAAAGATTATCCACTATAACCAAGTTGGATTTATCCCAGAGATGTAGGCATGTTTCAACATCCACAAGTAAATGAATATAATAAACCACATAAATGGATTTAAGGACAAAAATCATGCAATCATCTCAGTAGATGCAGAAAAGGCTTCTGAGGATGACTTTTTGAGTTGGTTCTCTTATTCAGTCATGTGGGCTCTAGGAATCCAACACAATCAATTAAGAGGGAATGCCAGGAGCCCTTACACACAAACTTATTCCTCTGACTCACTACTTAGCTCTGTTTTTAAAAGCTGCCAATTTTATTGATATTAAGTTAAATTTATCTGAAATTTATAGTATAAATTTAGAAAATGTTTGTTGCCAAAAATAAAAGACAAAAAATGATGATTAATCCCATCCTCAAATATGAATTGTGCTAATATATTTGTAAAAATAATAATTCTCTGAACAATTCATACATTGTATTTTGATGATATCAGTCACCATCTCCCATCTCCTCCAGCATCAAGACTTCTTTCCAAACCCACCCGATTTTGTGTGTCCATTCCTTCTATTTTTGTAAACTTATCAATTCCATTCAGTACTGATAAATCTTTGGCTGTGAAGCCACATACTGGAACACACTAGACCTATGAGAAGTCTCACCCTTAAAGGGAACTGACGTTTCCTCTCCCAACAGGTACCAGTTAGTAATGGGTCCTGCCTTCTCTAAGCAGAATCTTCATTGGGGATCTAACTCATGGAGCTTTTTGAGATTTTTTGAGTTCTACTATAACATGCCTTAATTTTATTCACTATTGTTCTGAATCTCAAAAAATTTGTTAAAAGATAAATATCAGCAGAGGAACTGAATGAGCTCACAGGACTGCAATTGTTTCTAAAATATAAAAAAGTACAGAAAAGTTGTCTAACCATAATCATTTTTTCACCATGAACTGCCAAGTGATTTTCTAATATATTCTATTAGACACAGTCAGGCATGGTGACACCTGCTTGTAACATCAACACATGGAAAGTTGAGGCAAGAGGATTAAGATACGTGCTTGGCAATTACCTGGACACAGGTATTTCTGTGATTTGGTTATAGATGGCCACTTGCGAAAATTTGCATAGGCAGAGATGTTAATTAACAATACATCAGATGGGTGACTAGGTAACCTGATTTTCAGAAGTGAACATATTTAAATGGAACAAAAGTGATTTTTATATGTTAATAACAGCAGTCGTTAAACCTAAGTGATTTGTAAAAATTTCAAAATAAGGATATGAAGTTAAGAGAAAACAACAAATTTATGCACACCAAAATCTATATGTGAACTCTTGGCAGACATTTTAACTTCTGTTAATTCATGAAAACAAATACAATGAATTGTCTCTTCAGCAAGGGATGCTTTGTTCTAACTGACTAATGGGTCACATAACAGAATTCCCAGACTGGTGAGATAGCCCATGCATACATTATCACCAATGGGGAAAAAGACGCAAGAGAATTGCTGTTTAATGCCAGTCTAGTCTATATAAAAGTTCCAGGACATCCATGGCTACATAGTGAGATGAGGTCTCAAAGCAACAACAGAAATTTGTCTGGGTAGCACACAGATTTTCTACGTAGAACTGGAAAATAGTCTCACTGAAAATACCCTCACATGTAGTAGCCAGTAGCAAAATTTCAAGCTTACTCCATAAAATTGTGTAACTGTTGGTTGACTGAGAGGCTCCTATTGTGCATTAATGCCATGATAGAACCCAGCCACTACATACAGATGTTTTTAGTGGATAATAATGTGCAGTCTCATGTGGAATGTTCGAAACACATCAGAACTTCCAATAATTGGACTGAAAATTTCTAGTTTCCCTTGTCTCCTTGAATTCATAATGGGAAACCACAGTTCCATGCACGTTTCATCTAAAAGGTGATTCCCATCAAAAGAAAAGGCAAGAGGGGAATTTTATCACACACTATGCAAATCATCATCTATTTTATTTATGAGTATCAATTAAAAATTCCATGTACTTTAGATGTTCATATATATGTAGGCCCCATCCTTTTTATAATACAATATAGATTTTATTCAAACAAAATCACTTCAATTTCGGTAGCATTTAACAAAAAGGAACTGTGGAATAGTATGAGTTGTAGGAGGAGTAATGTCCGGAGTGATGTTTTTTATTTTGGAAGAGTCAACAAAAAGTAAAAGTTGAGAATTTGTTCATTTTTCTAACTTCAAGTAAAACACTGGATAATGACATCGTCTCCGGGTTCAAACTCAACAATGATTTAGTTCAATAGCGACTTCAGGGAGGGGAGGCCCTAGAAAGGTTTTGCCTTCCTGTTAAAATTTTCGGGAAGTTGAGGATCTCTTTAAAAGACTTGGTTTGCAATAATGCAGCTGAAGAGACTGGTGAGTTTACCTTGTTTCTAAGCTAGGGCTTCTGAAGGTCCAGGATGGCTGGGTTGCACACCCAGGTGCTGTTCATTTTCACCAGTCTCTTGAGTACTACCCCAGGCTTATAAATAAAAGGGATCTCTCTATTGTATTATGTAAATCCTAATTAAATTACCTTCTAGAAGATGGATGTACTTGATTTGTTTATGAAAATCAAAATGATCAACATCTTACTTTGATATATGCATATACACATGAATATATATATATATATACACATATATATGTGTGTATGTAATAACAATAAACAAACAGGCCACGAATTTTAAAGAGAGCAAGGAGGTGTATTTGGAAGGGTTAGAATGAATGAAAAAGAGGGGATAAATGTTATAATTATATTAAAATCTCAAAGATGAAAAAAGTAAAAGAAATAATTTAAATTAATTTGAATTAAATGTCTTAGATGAAGTGATTTTTACAGATACAAAATAGAATGTACTAGAATTAATGCACATATCTCTAGTGCATTTAAACTTTGAAAGTATATTTTGATTATTTTTCATTCAAAAATAGAAGCGTTAGTGATGATGCTGTACAAGGCTCATGAATGAATAAATTATGACTTGGGTTTACATGTTCATGTGGTGGAGATAAACACATAAATAGAAAATTCCTGTATAATATAAATGAAAGGTGCTGCCTGAGACTTGAACTCAGTGAGGTTATATCAGCAAAGTCTTTCCAGAGACTGGCCTGTGTTGAGTGAATATAAATCATTTCTTCAACACTGAGTCCTACTTATTTACATGTGATCTCATCCCCAGCCAGATTTTACTGTCTGGTTCATTCACCTCATTTCCTATGGATCATAGTTCTTGCTGCAAGACATGGATACCAAGAGACAGGGTCCTTCAGTATAAAAAAAATAAGGGATGCAATCCATTGTCTTAGATACAATAGTTTTTAGAAAGGCCAGGTACTTGCTTTCTTCTGAAATGATTCAGTTAATTTGTGCAAAGATGTTAATCTTTGTTCCTATGCATTCTTATTAGTCTCCTTGGTACTTTAATCACTCAAAGAACATTACAGCATTAATGAGAGTTGTCTATTCCAGCATAAAGAAATGGAAAGAATATTTGGTGAGTTTAAATGATGTATTTGGTAAAGTGGGAAATAATTTAGGATCCAATTTATTAAGCAGGCACTGTAGTCTCTCAAGGTTATTTATGCAGATTGAGTATGAACTGTAATTCCCCACATATTTGAGAAAATCATATGAGGCAGATTTCCTCAGTTTTTACTCCTTTATATTAAACACTTTAATTCTTTTCTATTTATAGCATGCATAAGTAAAAAGTACTTTGAATAATATTGTTGTGTCTTTGATCAAAGTAAGAAAGAAAAACTTTCACATTGAGGCGAGAGTAATGTTAAAATAGCAGTGAGTTTTCAATCATGTTTTCTAAGAAAGATATCCACATTGTTACAGCCCAATCCACGCTCATGGGGTTTGCCTTGAAACATCATTAAAATTAATTATTAATATAAAAATATTAGTGAGAAATTGAGCTAATGATCTGTTTCCTGAGTAGGAATTCTAGGAGGAGTTGTTAACCCTAAGAGTCCCTTGCAGTATGTCTCTACTTTACATACCAGACTAATGAATGGTATCTTCACAGTCTCAAATCTGCACAGGAAATAGACTTGCATCAACGTTCTTCTACTGCAAGGCATTGGCAAATACTGAGGTAGAGGATGAGTTTTGCTTTTAAAATAATGTTACCAGAATTAATTGGAAGAATGGGAAGGGAGAAATGATCTCATTATGTTATGATCACAAAAATAAAATGAAGGATCTCACAATAACACACATTTAATTTATTCCACAATTTGACATGAGGTACTGAAACCTGAAATTAAAATTGGCGTTTTATATTGATTTAATAAGTTGATAAGACAGTGTTCTGTTTCCCATATGTAATTTCTGTCAGTGTCTTAAAAATCTTCAAGTATGTAGGAAAAGCCTTAACTTATTACAACTGTGATCACACACACAGACACGCATACACACAGAGGCACATACATGCACATGCACACACACACATACACACACACAAAAAAAAACCCACCAGGATAAGATATGAGGAAGATCAGAAAAAAATTAACTACTACATTTAACCTTAATGACTCTTTGTTTACTTTTTTACAGAAACAAATATTTTCAATTTTTTTCCTTTTACTTAAAACTTCCAGCCATATATTTACATTTTCATTACATTTATTTATTTAGGGATAGATAGGTGTATGCATACACATGGAGGAGGGGGAGGGGGGAGAGAAGGGAGGGAGGAGGGAGAGGGAGGGGGAGAGAGAAGTCTGTTCTCTCCACCATTTAGTGCCTGGGGATGAATGGAGCGCCAAGTTCTCACATTTAGTGGCAAGCACCTTTGGCTGCTGAGACTATTCTCCAGCCACAGCACCATATTACTTAAGTGTGGCGGAATGGAAGAAGCTGTAGACAAACTGTTGGAAAAACAGTTTCTACTGTGTGAAAACGACTACCAAAATGATTCCAGCAAATGATACACTACTAAAAACTTATCATTTACCTGATATACAAATTACACTCATTTCCCCCTGCTTTAAAATTTAAAATTCATTAATTAAAAATAATGGAGGAGCAAATGAACTGCAGTACTTTGACAGCTTCCCCAAATTCATCTCTGATCAATTCACTACCTTATAGGGCTGATCACGACACATAGGCAAGGGATGCCATGAAGTTATAACAGGATGTATGCTTGGGTGTACAGTAGTCATATGGCTCAGAAGACCCATACACACACCCTCACAAGTATCAGCACACACAATAAATAAATACATAAATAAGTAAATAGATAAACAAATTAATTAATTAAAATAAAATAAAACCAGTAACACCTGAGAAAGTTAAGTTTAAGGATAGCATGCTGTACACAATACTACAATACTCAATATGCTGTCCACAGAGAACTTGACTCATTGATTTCTCTTTTACTGTGACTATGGCACCATGCACAGAGGAGGGACTGATTAGGTCAAAAATAACTCTTCTATCGATACTTCTTTACCTCTATGCAAATGTCACAAACTTTAAAAAGCTGAGGTCAGAAAAATCTGAAATTCATCAAGTTTACCTGCTTGCTAAAAGTTCCTCTAGGTGAATGGTAGATGTGTTGCTATAAATGTAGTAAATGAATGAGATTGGCAGTTGAAATACATCCAGTTCAGACAGGGTGTTACACAACTGCCCATTGCTGAGACTGCCAGAGAATTTTGGATTCTCTTCCAGCCACCATTTCCCTGTCTATAAAAGTTCTGAACTCTGTCCTGCCAACTCTATCCCCTTCTTTCCCTCCAATCCGAAAAGAAAGACCTTCATTCTCCAAAAGCCTTTTTAACTTAATCCCACCTGGCTCTATTCATTCCTTAAACCTTTTGGGGTGTGAAATGAGCTACAGTGCTAGGCTGCAGTATTTGCAACATTCATTATTATTCCATCAGCTTTAGTGTGTCCAAAGGCTTAAAACATCTCTACCTAAGCTCTTGCTTTAGGGAAGAATCCTTATCTCAGCAAATGCAGTCTGAGTAGGGAGACAAAAGAGAGGCAGCCTAAGCAGGGCCAGAGAAAAGTGGCTGAAGACTGGATACCATCCGAGCAGCCTGGGGATATCCCTTTTTCTCTCCCTAAAATTCTTTTATAAGTATATTTTTATACTCCATCTATGACCTAAAAAGTAATAATGTTTGCATTTATATGCTTCTCTTCTCACATAGAAGACTTTTCCTTAAGTCAGGAGAGTCCTTTATAGGTATACAAACCATAAAAATGATAATAATGGTTCGGAAATAGGTTGCTGGGAGACACTAATATGTAAACAAGGTAAAGCTATATATAATGATCTGTATGATACTAAATCTCTAGTCTTTTCAGACAGTTATAGAAGTGAGCACTGAAGTTATAAAAATCTGTAGGTCTAGAAATTACCACAAAAAACTTAATTAGTTGTAATCATCTTGATTCAATTTGCATCAATTAGGAGATTTTTTTTTTCAAAAATAAGTGTTGACATGTTATGGGATATTTGTACACTGTGTGAAGATATATTGTTGTGATTGGTTTAATAAAGAGTTGAACAGCCAATAGCTAGGCAGGAAGTATAGATGGGACTTCCAAGCAGAGAGAAAAAGTAGGAGGAGATAATTGAGGCACAGAGGCGACACCAATGAGACATGGAGGGAATTGGACATACAGAATGAAAGAAAGGTAAAAAGCCACAGAGCAAAATGTACATTAATAGAAATGGGTTAATTTAAGTTATAAGAGCTAGTTAGGAACAAGCCTAAGCTATAAACCAGGCTTTCATAATTAATAATAAGTCTCCATCACATTTGGGAGTCGGCCAGTGGGACAGAAAAAGGGTCATTACAATGACATCACATAGGGTTGCGAATACCTTATTTTCCATATATTGTTTATTATTTTGTCCTTTATTAATTCATAGTTTCTCTTAAACATGTTGCTTCATATTCTGTTTATTGTGAATCAAACTTAAATTATGTCCAGGGAGAAAGAGTAAATTTAAGCTGGTAGGATTTTAAATTCATATAGTCTACTTCTAATTAAGTTCCCAAATCTAATATCCAGTACTTACTCATAGAAATACGTACATGGGCTGAAGAACTCTGTAGGATACTTTTAGGTTTCTGGCATCAATATTAAACATGAAAATTTACTTATGGGAGTATTTTATAGATTTTGTTGAAGGTACATTGTTTTCTAGCAAACTAAAGATGATAAGATGCAGCACTCCTGTAATCCTAGCACTCAAGACTGAAACAGGAGTATTAAAAGGGTAACTTGGGATGTATAATGAGACTAATATCAGTATGGGATACATAGCAAGACTCTGTCAATATAGCTGTATAATTAAATGCAGTCTGTTTTATTACCTCATTTTCACCTGAATCACATAGAAAAGAATAATATGTGTTTTTTTTCCATATGAATACATTGTCTCCACTTCATCTCGGGACATCACCAATATCACCATGGAACATCATTTTTGAGATCCATAGGGAAGAACGTGTGTCCATTATTTTTTTATTTTTTTATTCATTTTACATACCAACCACAGATCACCCTCTCATCCCTCCTCCCACTCCCCCTACCTTTTCCCCCCAACCCCTCATCTCCACCTCCAACAGGGTAAGTTCTCCCATGGGGGAACTGCTAAGCTTGGTACATTCAAGGGTGAGTTAAGTGTCCAACGTCCAACCATAGGTAATGAGATGCACCAGGGATAGATCCTGATCACACTGTCAGGGCCCCCTCAAACAGACCCAGCTACACAAATATCTCCCATATGCAGAGGGTCTAGTCCAGTCTCATGCAGGTTCCACAGATATCGGTCTAAAGATCATGAGTTCTTTTGAGCTTGGTTCAGTTGTCTCTGTAGATTTCCCCATCAGGTGTCCATTATTCTTAAAGGTTATCCTCTAGCCTTCCTTTCATTTAGAATACTTGTGGTAACGTTATTAAGCACAGTCCCACCATGTATCAATAGTAGATATATAATAAATAGGGTAGGTTAAACAGTTATAAAAACCATAATTTAATATTTTCTATTGTTTTTAAATTTCCACAGATATTGATAGGTCCCTTCAGGACCTATCTTAAAGAAATTTCAAAGGAACAGTGAAAGAACGGGGGAATTGAATTGTCTAAAATCTACATGCCTGCAATACATTTTAATGTAGATGTCTTGATGGTGTTCTCATTTTCTGTATGAAAACAGATTCTTTTTTTTTTCATTTTTCTTTATTAAGAAATTTTCTACTCACTCCACATACTATCCACAATACCCCCTCCTCCCTCCTCCCACCCCCCAGCCCTCTTTCCCAAGCCACCCCGCATCCCCACATCCCCCAAATCGAGGTCTCCCATGGGGAGTCAGCAGAGCCCAGCACACTGAGCCTAGGCAGGTACAAGCCCCTTCCCACTGCACCAAGGCTGTGCAAGGTGTCACACCACAGGCACCAGGTTCCAGAAGCCTACCCATGTACCAGGGACACATCTGGATCCCCCTGCCTGGGTGCCCCCCAAATAGTTCAAGCCAAACAACTGTCATGAAAACAGATTCTAAAGGCTAGAAATCAAGATGGAAGCAAAAAGACAAAACCTTGTACAACCCTAATAAACAGTGTTTGTATGCCAGCATGACCTTCTTCCATTTCTGTAGCAGGTATTAGAATCATTTGAAAAGTTTGCTACAGCAGCATGCTGGGCCTGCACCCCAACTTTCTGATCCCATAGATGTAGAGTGGTTCTGGGTAGTTGACATGTTTAATAGACTTTCTGAGGTGATAGCCAACGCTGTTGACAAAGCACTGTGACAATGTCTGCTGGAGAATAAGAGACTTAGGAAACTACTTGGAAGAATGCTCAAAGGTGGTAGACCTTGAGCAGAATAAGAAACGGTAACATGAGTAAACACAAGAAGAAAGCTGTCTAAAGGGAGATTAGAGAGTAATTATCACCTTGGACTTTAGCCTCCCAGCATAGAAGTGTACTAATCAGTTCCAGTTGTCTGGAGCCTGCAGCCAACATGAACAAATAAAGCCTCTTCTCATTTGGGAAGCCTAGTATTTTCAGTTGGTGTGATGACTTCTACCGGAAACTATATGCTGATAAAATCCAGAGTTCTTGATCTACATTCTCTCTCACATGAATGTGCCAGTCTTCACCTGGAACTATTTTATATTGATAAAGCTTTTAGGACTAGAATACCCTTAACACTCTAATCCACTTCTGCCTTTTTTCCTAAGCTGCAGCAAATACATGTGCATATAGCTACATAAGTAAAATAGTCCTTCTGCTCACGTGATAGGAGGAGATAGTTTAATCTCCAAAAATAACAATAGTAAGATGTCTTTGCTATGCTAAATCTATCTGGAATTTTATTAAAGGAATATTAGTGGCTTTGTGTTCTTTCATTAAATTTATCTGCTTTTCAAATGGAAGTGTAATATTCCAAACTCTGGGACATTAGAGAGAGCCTCCACTTTCCCAACTTCCTCTTCAGTGGCTGAAGATACCAAATAAATGTTCAGTCAAGTGAAGACATTAGAAGAAAGAGGAGTTACCCTATAGACATTTTTTTCTTTTCATTGATTATATGAATTTTGAGTATTCAGTGCACATTCCTTGTGTACCCAAACACACTGTTGCTGTTAGCTTTCATTCTAGGGAGATGTTGAATATTCTGGAGAGGCAACAGCAGACCCAACATGTTATTTCAAGGGATAGGAACTACGTTGTCTCCTGACAACCATAAATAACAGTAAAAATCAGGATGTTTACAATCCCAAGGCAAAGATTGTTGTTGTTGCTGTTGTTATTGTTGTTAACAGTGGGGGATTTACCGCATGCACATTGTATCATTTTTAACCCTCTATCTCCTTCTTTCCTTGTCCTCCCCACTCACTCCCAAATTTAGAGGGATAGTTTTATATTAAGATTATGATCTTGAATGAATAAAAGAACTGAAACAATATTGAGGAATAAAAGTTGAGTCTCTAGCTAAATTTTAAGGAACAAGTAAGTAATTCTTAAGAGAAATTAAATTAATTAAGAGAAATTATCACCAAGACGCACAGTAGATGATGCAGATACCACAGGTTTCAGCCTGGAGAATTGGATGCCTTTTTACCTGGAGGTGTCTTTTGCCACCCTGTGGTGGCTTACAAGTTGACAAGTGCAGATCCAGACTGCAGAGGTCCTCAGAGCAACCATATGGCTTCTGTCTTTCAATTAGGACTGCTTGGACCTTAAATTTAAGGAAATATCAGAAGCTAAAAAAAATAAAAAAGATTTGAAAACTAAATTCTGAAATTTTATTTCACTATGTAGTTCTTAGGTAGTTTGATTTTCTTGAAAGATGAGACATATTCATTAAGAAGAAATGCTTAAATCATGAGCATTTTTATCTTATTTTTAAAATTATTTTTAATTATTAATTATTTTTATTTAATTATTTGTATCTTATTCAAATTTTATTCCAATTTTATATGAATTGACCCATTGAACTATTCAATAACACAGACAAGAAAAACTGAAAAGAAATCAGATATGCAAACAAGTACTAAAGGCAGGTCTCAAAAAATGAGCACATTTCATGTCATTAGTAAAAATTCCGCTAATGGTTTGTAGTAGTGCTTGATAATAGATAGATAGATAGATAGATAGATAGATAGATAGATAGATGATAGATAGATAGATAGATAGATAGATAGATAGATAGATAGATAGATATACTGAAAATAGACTTCTTTCATAGGACACATGCCAACCACAGTTTCCCCACCCTCCACTCCTCCCAGGTCATCAAATAATTTATTTCAAGATATGCATCACTAAATGATTTAAAATGTAACATGGTTTTTTTTTTGGTATTTCATCTTCTGTTTTTATGTCATTTTCCCTCTCTTAGGAGTGCAAACTCATCAATGCCAACATTCTCTACTGAAAATGGACCATTTGTGAGAGTAAACAGAGCCCCTAATGGCAGCCTGACACTGACACCCAGGTAAGTATTGAGATGTTTTATTTTCTTTTGGTACACAGGACTAGATGGAAAATATTTTGAAGCCAATAAAATGTCAGTGGTACCACATACACATGAAAATTGTTCACCTTCTTCTATTTGTGCAATGCCAAGCACCATCTAATTAATCTTTTCTGATAGAATTGTCTGGTCCTCATTTTTATAAGACAGTCTAATGAAATACAAGTAACTAATATTCTGGCATGCAGACAGGGAGATGATATACCCTAACACTGTCCTTATTCTCATATTCTAAATCCCTAAACCCCATGATAAGAAGAAATTGTGAGTCCTAGAATGAGTAGGATCAATGCTCCTCAGACAACCATCAAAAGGCACAGCGTTAGATGAGAATCAAATATTATCCTTCCTAGCAAATAAATATGATTTTCACTTTAAAATAATATAATTAGGCCTATATGGCCTCTTTTTTTTTACTGTTTTAAGTTATGTTTATTCCTGCAGCCTTTTGTGGGGATTTGTAAAGCAGCACCCTTCCTCTATTCAAAAGCATGTCATGAGTAAATTATGTAATTTCTCCCATTTAGGCATTAGTGGCAGTTTTTTGTATGAAACCGGCCTCTGAGTTTTATAATTTCACTATAGACCAACTGTGGATGAGAACTGACTGCAGGGAGACATCCAAATTGCACTCTGAGTTAACATCCTATCACCACTGTATTTTGTTTAACATACTTGATGTGAAAGTCAGCACTCTGACAAGCTCAGGCAGTAAATCAAATTCGTAAAGACCATATTTAGTTTCATAAGCTCAAGTAGTAAATCAAATTCGTAAGGACCATATTTAGTATTATGGGAAAAGCCTTGAGGTTTAGTGTTTGGTATCGATGTTGCCTGATATCACGAGTCTCCCTGGAAATCACCCAAACCATCTGAAAGTTTTCCAAGAGCTTTTCCATCCTCCTTTCTATACAGCATTCTCCGGTAGGTTTGAGAATTCTATCTACTCATGTTTCACAGATTAAACTTTAGTTAGAAAGAGAAAAGAAAATAGTTTAGAGCCATTCAAAATAGTTGCATGTAAGTTTCCAAAAAGGACCATGTCATTCTATCCTTATGAAAAGCTGTCAGTATCAATTAATATTAATGACACTATTATACCTACATCCATGATATTTAAAAATGACTTTATATAGAGGCACACTTTACCTTTTTTTACACCAAAAAAGCCAATTAGCTAAATGTCCTCAATCCTTTTCTTAATTGGCCACTTTATACTGCACTGAGAAAACTGAGATGTATTGATTTATTCATTGCCTTAATTAATTTACGCTTTTATGTATTTGTTGAACAATTATTACATTCAGTGTCATATGAATAATGGTGCCTTTGAGAGCATCCTTGTTTTTAAGAGTTCTAAGAAAGACAAGTAAGAAGTTACCAGAGGCCAGGCGTTGGTGGCGCACGCCTTTAATCCCAGCACTCGGGAGGCAGAGGCAGGC